>JAXIVH010000348.1:0-2500 GCA_036785325.1 Urophycis tenuis | reverse complement strand
AGTGAGAGTGCTAACGCTGACCCCCTTCTCAGGGTAGACCTCAACGAGAGAATCTTTCCAGCTGTCCTCCTCCCGAGAGTTACGGGCCAGCTCCAGGGACCTGTAGTCCTTATACACATTCCAGCAATTCATTTCAATGGTGTGAGAGGCCTCCAAGAACTACATTCACAAGCCAGCAACAACAAGAACTACATTTACAAGCCACAGTGGCGAAATGTGCAGGTAGGTCGAAGACAAATGCACACGCAAAGCAATGCTCCCAGGCACACACACACACACAAAGGTAGTCATGATCACAAACCTAAAAAAAACACAATATCACCAAATGCAAAAACAAATGATCTCAAGTTTGTCTTCAATTCTCCCATTCCACAGTCCCAGCAAGGCTAAGTTGAAAGGGGGTGAGAATCTGGTGCCGGCCCGAGCCCATCTGTTAAACATTTCTCTTTAATCACTCTGTTGTTCTTCTCGTTCTGACGCCGGTCCCTTCTCACGTTCACAGCACACGGCCTCACCACCTCAACGACAGACTACCTTTCTGTTCCTGTGTGGGTGGCTGTAGGCTAGAGAGAGAGGGAGAGAGAGGGGAGAGAGAGAGACAGAGAGAGAGAGAGAGAGAGAGAGGGAGAGAGAGAGAGAGAGAGAGAGAGAGAGAGAGAGAGAGAAAGAGAGAGAGGGAGAGAGGGGGGGGGAGAGAGAGGGAGAGTGAGAGGAGGGAAAGCTAGAACTATTAAAAGCACTACGACTGGAACGAAACATTAGCGCCGATTTCGGTACAGAACGACCCAACAAAATGAATTGGGGGACTTTCGGTGTGTGGGCTGGAAGGGGGGGGGGGGGGGGGGGGCAATAAACGAGCACACAGGGACAGGGGGAGGGGACAAGGCCAACTATGACTTAATAAATATGACAGCGCTATAAAGGCGAATAGCCGTACAGACGTAGCGTGGCACACACTATCGAACTTCACCATTGCACAAACCATCTTTTCATTCAGACACTCCTCGCTATTTTCTCCAGCGCTGAAGCCAGCACTGCTGTGAGATTTTTTGGGGATTTCATTTTTTTTCGGTCTCCCTGCATCTTCAGGAATTTCAGCGCACAGTCTGGGCTGCTTTAGGTCTGAGGAGGTTTCCTGAGGTTTTTGATTGCTGTCACACAGGGACAAAACCGCTCAGACACACTCACAGATGCACGCGCGCACACACACACACACACACATACACACACACACACACACACACACACACACACACACACACACACACACACACACACATACCACATACACACACACACACACACACACACACACACACACACACACACACACACACACACACACACTTACACACACACACACACACACACACACACACACACACACACACACACATACACACACACACACACACACACACACACACACACACACACACACACACACACACACAAACATACACACATGAGAACGCATATAAATACACAGAACAGCGAGTACAGGAAAGGGGGGGGGGGGGGCGCCATAGGACAGACTTTGACACATTCCTGGCCAATGATACTAATACTCTCTCTTTCTCCCACTCTCCCCTTCTCTCTCTCCTCCCCTCTCTGCCCCCCCCCCCCCCCCCCCCCCCCCTTTGTGGTGAGTACAGCAATTCTTTCCAAACAAGAGCAGCCTCATCTCTGATCCAAGCACTCACTCTGGCTTTGATTAGCTGCTTAATGAGCCTGCTGTCGGTATGCTGCGGTCTACACACACACACACACACACGCATACACACACACACACACACACACACACACACACGTACATATGCAGGGACACACATACATACATGCACACACACACACACACACACACACACACACACACACACATACACTCTCTCTCTCACACACACACACACACACACACTGCTCTCAGAACATAGCATAACAGAGAACTATAAACAAAAGCCACATGCGTCGGTACAATCATACAGCCTTTGCTTCGGCTCCAAATCCTAAACACTCTTTCATTGTCTCCCTTTGTTTCAGCCACAACCCTTATCCACAACTAACACACACAGACACACACACACACACACAGGCACACATACAGGCACACAAACGCGCACACATGCACGCACACACACACACACACGCACGCACGCACACACACACACACACCACACTCACACACACACACACACACACACACACACGCACACACACACACACACACACCAACCTTTGCCATACAAGCTCCAGCCCTTATAACAGTGTTATACTACCGTTGTAACTGACAACTATGCTTTGTTTATACACTTTTATACTTGCCTGAGTTATAGTGTGAAGGGGGTGTCTCAACAGGTTGCTGATATGATGTCACAAGCACAGTCGGGGGAGCAGCAGTGGGATGCAGACAGATGTGGAGGAGGTGGCGCTGTACTCAACACCTACACCGCCTCCACTGTTACACTTAGCGTGCCTGATGCCCTGCCTATCAGACACACTC
>JAXIVH010000347.1:112500-136683 GCA_036785325.1 Urophycis tenuis | reverse complement strand
AGGAAGGTGGGCCTTGGCTAATGTGCTAATATGTGGAAGTGGTAATGTGCTAATATGGTACGATGCTAATGTAATAATGTGGTTATGTGCTAATATGGTACAATGCTAATGTAATAATGTTATAATGTGCTAATATGACATGAATGGAACAATGCTAATGTGCTAATATGTGAATGTGGTAATATGCTAATATGGTACAATGCTAATGTGATAATGTGATGATGTGCTAATATGACATGAATGGAACAATGCTAATGTGCTAATATGTTAATGTGGTATTATGTAAATAGGGTACGGTGAGAATGTGCTAAAGTAGTGATACGCTAATATGACACAAATGCTAATATGCTAATGTTGTATTGTGCTAATGTGGGAATATGATGATATGGTGCGATGCTAAGTGCTAATATGCTAAGCTGTGGAAACTTGGAATCGGGTTGAAGGTTAATTTAAAGCAATCAGCTGCTTAAAATATAATCTGGCTCATCTTCGGTAAAAATGTATAAAAATTGGTTTTCGACCATAGCTATTTATTCCATTATAAATATATGAGCTAGCTAGTTTCTCAAGAATAAAACAAAATCACAGAGGACGCTGCGTCACATCGGACGCATGGCCACACTCGGACGAACGTCGAAAGTACGAAAAAAAGGTTGCGTGAGAACGTTGCCTTGATACCTGGCCAGCTGCCACCGTTCCGTTGCCTCGGTCACGAATAACACGAGAATTGACGTCATTCGGAAACGCTGACGTTGTCAGACGACGGCCGTCCGACAGCATCGATGCTGTAACCGAAAATGGCGACGAGAGGGGCAGACAGACAGACAGACAGACAGACAGACAGACAGACAGACAGACAGAAATACTTTAATGATCCCTGAGGGAAATTGCATTTGTTACAATACTCCAGGAAAAGAAAAGGCAGTGCAGAAGTGAAGAAAAGTGCTGAACAGTACCGTATAGAAATACAAATATCTAATATAAACATATGTAACAATATACATAAATATACAAAAATATGCATACATCTAGGCATACACTATAGAAGTAAATAGTATACACAAAGAGATAGCATGTAAGGTAAGAGGAGTCAGTGAATGACTAGTTATAAAGTGACTACTAAGGTGATAGTGACCACTTAAAGAGAGGGAATGGCTGACTCAGAGGGAGGAGTTGTAAAGTTTGATGACCGCAGGAATGATTTCCTGTGTCGCTCTTTGGTGCATCTCGGTGAGAGGAGTCTTCTGCTGAAGGAACTCCTCCGCTGAGCCAGGGTGGTAAAGAGAGGGTGAGAGGCATTGTCCATGATAGTCCGTAGCCTGGACAGCATCCTCCTATCTGCCACGGTAGTTAGAGTGTCCAATTCCAATAATAGATGAGTCTATTAAGTCTATTGGTGTCCGCAACCCTCATCCCACTGCCCCAGCATGTGACAGCGAAGAAGATTGCACTGGCAACAACAGACTCATAGAACATCCTCAGCATTGTCCTGCAGATGTTGAAGGACCTTAGCCTCCTCAAGATAAAGAGTCGGCTTTGGCCCTTCTTGTAGACGGCCTCTGTGTTCCTGGTCCAGTCCAACTTGTTGTTGAAGTACTTTAACCCAACGCTCACACTGACGGGCGACCAAGCGTATTTGTGCTCGGTGATATTCGCCTGGTGGGCGTTCCGGGGGAGTGTCTGTGCTTGTTAGTTTACTTTAGGAAGTGCAAATGTCAAGAAAAATATCCAGCCATACCCATGACGTTTTCTGGTTTAACAACATTTATTTCTCGATAGGTTTCGAAGCACATACCAGGGTACAGTCACATTCGTTAGATATATCCATAATCCTATCTCTCGCCGACGTGGTCCACCATGTTGGATCATTTTCTGAAGTTGCGCGGCCGCCACGCCTCCTTCGCTCGGATTGGCTTTCGCAAAAAAATCGCAGCGTTTTGTCGCTCAACATTTGCACAAAATAGGATTCGTTTCTATTTTTTGCCCCGCCCTCCTCATGTATTGCAGCCCACACACACTTCGCCTTGCCGCCCGTCACTCACTGTCATTGGAAATGAATGGTATCGCGTCGCCAAGCCTCTGTCTACAAAAACGCCAGTGTGAGCGTAGGGTCAGGGTGTCTGAGCCTTGTCTCCCTGCGGTCAGCAGAGGAGGTGGGGAACCTGGCGTCCCGCAGGCTCTCCGTCAGCCCCTCCTGCGCCTCCAGCACCTCCCATCGAAACTACTCCTTCAGGCGTGGATCGGTGTGGTCCGTACGCTCTGTGGTCAGCGCTGAAGGTACACACACACTGACACACACCATAACACACACTAACACACACGCTGACACACACCATAACACACACTAACACACACACACTGACACACACCATAACACACACTAACACACACACTGACACACACCATAACACACACTAACACACACACTGACACACACCATAACACACACTAACACACACACTGACACACACCATAACACACACTAACACACACGCTGACACACACCATAACACACACTAACACACACACACTGACACACACACACACACACACACACACACACCATAACACATACACACACTGACACACACCATAACACACACTAACACACACACTGACACACACCATAACACACACTAACACACACACACTGACACACACACACACACACACACACACACACCATAACACATACACACACTGACACACACCATAACACACACTAACACACACACTGACACACACCATAACACACACTAACACACACGCTGACACACACCATAACACACACTAACACACACACACTGACACACACACACACACACACACACACACACCATAACACATACACACACTGACACACACCATAACACACACTAACACACACACTGACACACACCATAACACACACTAACACACACACACTGACACACACACACCATAACACACACACACTGACACACACCATAACACACACTAACACACACACACACACACACACACCATAACACATACACACACTGACACACACTATAACACACACTAACACACACACTGACACACACACCATAACACACACACACTGACACATACCATAACACACACTAACACACACACTGACACACACACCATAACACATACACACACTGACACACACCATAACACACACTAACACACACACTGACACACACACCATAACACACACACACTGACACATACCATAACACACACTAACACACACACTGACACACACACCATAACACACACTAACACACACACTGACACATACCATAACACACACTAACACACACACTGACACACAGACCATAACACACACACACTGACACATACCATAACACACACTAACACACACACACACACACACACACACACACACACACACGATAACACATACATACACACACTGACACACACCATAAACACACTAACCCACACACACACACACACACACACACCATAACACATATACACACTGACACACACCATAACACACACTAACACACACACACACACACACACACACACACACACACACACACACACACCATAACACACACACACACTGACACACACCATAACACACCATAACACACACACACACACACTGACACACATACACACACACACCATAACACACACTAACACAAACACTGACACACACCATAACACACACACCATATCACACACACACACTAACACACACACAACATAACACACAGACACCATAACACACTAACACATAGACACACCATGACACACACACAACATAACACACAGATACACACACACGCCATAACGCATTAACACACACTAACACAACACACTAGCATACATAGCACATATCACCCACACACACTGAACTTTGTATTGTACAGACAGGTGTGTGGTTAATCAAACATGTTATTTGTGATTCATTGATCACAGATGAAGAGAACATGACGGAGCACACTCCCACCCACCACACACTGCAGCCGCCGCAGGCCGTGTTCCCAGCATGCATCTGTGCCGCTGTGCTACCCATAGTGCACCTGATGGAGGATGGAGAGGTGCGGGAGGACGGGGTGGCAGGTGAGGAACCACTGATTAGGTTAGATTATTACCTGAGATTATTACCTGAGATTATTACCTGAGATTATTACCTGAAATTATTACCTGAGATTATTACCTGAGATTATTACCTGATATTATTACCTGAGATTATTACCTGAGATTACTACCTGAGATTATTATCTGAGATTAGTACCTGAGATTATTAACTGAGATTATTACCTGAGATTATTACCTGAGATTATTACCTGAGATTATTACCTGTGATTATTACCTGAGATTAATACCTGAGATTATTACCTGAGATTATTACTTGAGATTATTACCTGAGATGACTACCTGAGATTATTACGAGAGATTATTACCTGAGATTATTACCTGAGATTACTACCTGAGATTACTACCTGAGATTAGTACCTGATATTATTGCATGTGATTGTTATCTGAGATTATTACCTGTGATTATCACATGTGATTATTGCCTGGGGTTATCACATGTTATTATTACCTGAGATTATTAATTTATATCATTTCCTGAGATTATTATTTTAGGTAATTACATTACTTTGCAGCATTCAATTATTACATTACATGACATTATTACATTAGATAATTATTAGTAATTACTATTACGTTATTGCCTTTGATAAAAAAGAGATGAATGAGATGAGATGAATAAAGTATCCATCTATCTATCTATCTATCTATCTCTTGATTATTAGATTGGATTTAATTTGACTTAATTAGATTAGATTTAACTGTCTTGCCATTGTGTGTTTGTGCATGTGTATGTATCACTGTGTGTGTGTTTGTGTGTGTGTGTGTTTGTGTGTGTGTGTGTGTGTAGTGAGTGCGGTGGCTCAGCAGATCTTGTGGAACTGTCTGATAGAAGACCCAGCCCTCGTCCTCAGACATTTTCTGGAGAAACTGACCGTTAGCAACAGACA
This sequence comes from Urophycis tenuis, assembly GCA_036785325.1. NCBI lineage: Eukaryota > Metazoa > Chordata > Actinopteri > Gadiformes > Phycidae > Urophycis > Urophycis tenuis. The sequence goes on along the minus strand of JAXIVH010000347.1, from coordinate 131,668 downwards.
GGTAGCACACATGCCAACCACACACACACTAACCACGCACACACACACACACAAACTCTCGTCTTGAATTGAATATGTGAATATGTCAAAACCTCAGCGAACAGGAAGTGTGTGTTGCTATGAGGATGAGCTCATGTTTGAAATAGGAGCCAAGATGAGGTGTAAAAGGATATTAGCTAACACAAGGTGTTACAGGATATGCGCTAACAAGATGTGAGCTAACAGGATGTGAGCTAACAGGCTGTGAGGTAATAAGATGTGAACTATCAGGATGCAAGCTAATAACATGTGAGCTACCAGGATGCAAGCTAACAGGATGTGAGGTAATAAGATGTGAGCTATCAGGATGTGATCTAACATGATGTGAGCTAACAAGATGTGAGCTAACAGGGTGTGAGCTAATAAGATGTGAGCTGACAGGGTGTGAGCTGACAGGGTGTGAGCTAATAAGATGTGAGCTAACAGGGTGTGAGCTAACAAGATGTGAGCTAACAGGGTGTGAGCTAACAAGATGTGAGCTAACAGGGTGTGAGCTAATAAGATGTGAGCTAACAGGGTGTGCTCCTGTGTCAGGATGAGCTGATGTACATGCTAAGGAAGCTCCTTCTAAACATCGGAGATCTCCCGGCCCAGACGTCCCACATCCTCTTCAACTACCTGGTGAGACGAAACCTCCACCACCTCCACCACCTCCACCACAACAGTGTGCCATCAATATTGGAGTAGAACAACCTTACCCCGCTCTCCTTCTCTCTCCCCTCTTCTCCTCCCTCCCCTCTCCTCCCTCCCCTCTCCTCCCTCCCTCCCCTCTCCTCCCTCCCATCCATGGTCCGTCAGGTGGGGCTCATCATGTACTTTGTGCGCACGCCGTGCGAGTGGGGCATGGACGCCATCTCGGCCACGCTCACCTTCTTGTGGGAGGTGGTGGGCTACGTGGAGGGCCTCTTCTTCAAGGACCTCAAGCAGACCATGAAGAAGGAGCAGTGTGAGGTGAAGCTGCTGGTCACCGCCTCCATGCCGGGTCAGTGGTCTGTCTTCTGTCCTCACATTATCATGCTAACCCTGCGGGCTATGCTAATTCACAACATTTAAGAGATAGGAGGTCATGCTAACTATGCTAATTCACAATGTTTAAGAGATAGGAGGTCATGCTAACTATGCTAATTCACAATGTTTAAGAGATAGGAGGTCATGCTAACTATGCTAATTCACAACCTTTAAGAGATAGGAGTTCATAATAACTATGCTAATTCACAACATTTAAGAGATAGGAGGTCATGCTAACTATGCTAATTTACAACATTTAAGAGATAGGAGGTCATGCTAACTATGCTAATTCACAATGTTTAAGAGATAGGAGGTCATGCTAACTATGCTAATTCACAATGTTTAAGAGATAGGAGGTCATGCTAACTATGCTAATTCACAACATTTAAGAGATAGGAGGTCATGCTAACTATGCTAATTTACAACATTTAAGAGATAGAAGTTCATGCTAACTATGCTAATTCACAATGTTTAAGAGATAGGAGGTTATGATAACTATGCTGATTCACAACATTTAAGAGTTCATGCTAACTATTCAAGTTCAAGATTCAAGTATCTTTATTGTCAAATGTGCTACATGGCAGGCATATAGCACAGATGAAATTGCAGTCCTCTCAGACCTGCGGTGCAAAATAAACAATGGACAAACAAAGTAGACAACAGACATCGTACAGACAAACATAGAAACACAGAAACACAGAAAGTACAAGAAAAAGGTAGGGTAGTGCGTTGAGAAAAATAGTGCAATATATGTAAACAGTAAAAGACAGTAAAAGACATTCTAAAGTGTCAGAGTTTGCAGTTTGTGAGTGGTGGTGGGAGGGTGATGGTCCGAGGTGGGAGCAAGGTTAAGAGTCTGGCAGGGGGGCAGAGGAGGGGGGGGGGGGGGGGGGGGGGGGGGGCAGAGCAGGGAGGGAGTTAAGCCTCCGGACAGCCCGGTGAAAGAAGCTGTCCTTGAGCCTGCTGGTTCTGGCCCGGAGACTGCGGACTATGCTAATTCACAATGTTTAAGAGATAGGAGGTTATGCTAACTATGCTAATTCACAACATTTAAGAGATAGGAGGAGGTTATGCTAACTATGCTAATTCATAAAGTTTAAGAGATAGGCAGCCATGCTAACTATTCTAATTCACCCGTTAAATAGATAGACGGTCATCATAAAACTTTTGTCGTGGTGGCTCGGGGAGAGCTTCGCCTTAATGTTTGAATCCGTCAAAAGCCTTTCAGTCTCCACGTTATGAAGTAAAGTTGACAACAGAGCGATGCTACTGGACTCCTCAGTTCAATGCCTGTGTGTCATAACTACATAATACTGTCGTATACGAGAGGTCAACACAAATACTTTATTATTATTATTATTATTTGTGACATCACAGTTGTCCACCCGGATGTGTGACAGACTGTCGCAACCCAACTTCACTCCCACCTATCCCTTCACTCACTCTATGAGCCTTTTCAGTCCGGTTTTCGCCCCGGTCACAGCCCAGAGTCGGCCCTAATCAAAATCTCCAATGACCTCCTCATTGCAGCCGACTCTGGTCTCGTCTCCATCCTCATCCTCCTCGATCTGAGTGCGGCCTTCGACACCATCTCACACCCCATCCTCCTCAGTAGACTCTCCTCCATTGGCCTCTCCCACACTCCCCTCAGTTGGTTCAACTCCTACCTCACAGGCCGCACCCAGTTCGTACAGCTTAAATCTTTCACCTCAAATCCCTCCCCAGTCACTGCAGGTTTGCCCCAGGGATCTGTCTTGGGGCCTCTCCTATTCATTATCTATCTCCTACCCCTCGGCCAAATCCTCCGCAAGTTCAACATCCAGTTCCATTGCTTCGCGGACGACACCCAGCTCTACCGTTCCTGCAAACCCAACTCCTCATTCCCACCCCCCTCCCTCACGTCTTGTCTTTCCGAACTAAAAACCTGGTTCACCTCAAACTTCCTCCAACTCAACTGCAATAAAACTGAAATCCTCCTCCTCGGCACTAAATCCACCCTAGCCAAAGTCAACACCTTCTCTCTCACCATCGACGGCTCCTCAGTTTCCCCCTCCCCTCAGGTAAAGAGCTTGGGTGTCATCCTCGACAGCACACTCTCCCTCCAGTCTCACATCAACTCCATTACCCGCACTGCATATTTCCACTTACGCAACATAAACAGACTCCGCCCCTCCCTCACCCCCCACACCGCCGCCATCCTTGTCCACAGCCTCGTCACCTCCCGTCTCAATTATTGCAATTCTCTCCTCTTCGGCCTCCCTCTCAAGTCCCTCCGTAAACTTCAACTGGTCCAAAACTCTGCCGCCCGCATCATCACTAAGACCCCCTCCCACCACCACATCACCCCTGTCCTCCAGGATCTCCACTGGCTTCCTGTAACCCACCGCATCACCTTCAAACTCCTCCTCTTCACATTCATGGCCATCCACAACCTCGCCCCTCCCTACCTGTCCGACCTCCTGCACATCACCATCCCCACCCGTTCCCTCAGATCCTCCTCCTCCATCCACCTCTCTGTGCCTCCTGCCCGCCTCAGCACAATGGGGGGCAGAGCCTTCAGTCGCTCTGCTCCACGACTCTGGAACAACCTGCCACCTGACCTCCGGAACTGTGACTCTCAACCCCTCTCAAAACACGCCTCAAAACCCACCTCTTCCGGACAGCCTTCTCCCTTTAACCTCCTTGCTTCTTGTTCTATCTGCCTTATTTCTATTTATTTTATCTCTTTTATGTAAATTTTTCTCTACCATGGTCCTTTTTTAACTGTCTTGTCTACCTCAATATGTGATTTTAATTTTATTTATCTTTTTTCTGTCTGTACAGTGTCCTTGAGTGACATGAAAGGCACTTTTTTAAATAAAATGCATTATTATTATTATTATACATGTGTCACATCCACATGCGTGTGAACCTTCCCAAACGTCTTCCCTTGTGCATCAGGCACCAAGACCCTGGTGGTGCACGGTCAGAACGAGTGTGACATCCCCACACAGCTGCCTGTGCACGAGGACACCCAGTTTGAAGCCTTGCTCAAGGTGAGTGCACTCGAGTCAGCTGATCAGTGATCACCACAGATCACTCCTTTCTAGCGCCGTAGGATTGCGGCGAAGGATGCCTACACATTTAGTTCATATTTAGGAATCGCGGCGACTTCAGGCCATAACTTGTACACCGTTTAAGAATGAATTATTCATAATATATAATTATATATATATATATATAAAGCAGTTGGACATCATTCGAGTAGGGAATAACACTATTACTTGGGCGGCAGTAGCTCAGTGTGTAGAGCGGGTCGTCCACTAATTGTAGGGTCGGCGGTTCGATCCCCTTGTTCCCCACTTCCAAAACTGTCTCCATGTCCTTGAGCAAGACACTGAACCCTGAACCCCAACTTGTTCCCTGGGGCGCTGATCATAGCAGCCCACTGCTCCTATGTACAATAGGATGGGTCAAATGCAGAGAACAAATTTTGTTCCCATGTCTAAAAAACATGGGAATGACAAATGAAGACCACAAGGTCCCAGTATTAAATATTTAGCTTCAGTGTAACATCAGGTAAGATTTGGGCTACACATGACACGTAAATCTGAGACCCACAAGCCCCTCCCTGTGGTGAATGTGAATGTAACGAGCTTCATGTGGTAGGACGTAGAGAAGTGCGTCAATGTGTCTGTCTGTCCCCAGGAGTGTCTGGAGTTCTTCAACATCCCGGAGGCACGGTCGGCTCATTACTTCCTCATGGACAAGCGCTGGAACCTCATCCATTACTCCAAGGTCCGAGTCACTCATACGATATATCTTCAATCATATGTCCATCAGACTGCATGACATAGCATAACATAAGTTGAGAGGGGCAGTGGCGGCCTACTTGTTAGAGCTTCGGACTTGTAACCGGAAGGGTCGCCGGTTCGAACCCCGACCAGTACGAACGGCTGAAGTGCCCTTGAGCAGGGCACCTAACCCCTCACTGCTCCCCGAGCGCCGCTGTTGCAGGCAGCTCACTGCATGGGGTTTAAGTGTGTGCTTCACCTCACTGTGTGCTTCACCATCACTGTGTTCTGAGTGTTTCACTAATTCACGATTGGGTTAAATGCAGAGACCAAATTTCCCTCACGGGATCAAAAGAGTAATTCAGATTCAGAAGAACATGAGGCGACATAACATCGCATCACACTGCACGACAACATAATATATGTTGAGATAACATGAGGCTATGTAACATCCCATCACACTACATGGTGTAGCGTAGCATGAATTGAGATAGCATGAGGTAACATCACACTACACGAGATAGCATAGCATGAGTTGAGATAACAGGAGGCTGCATAACATCATGTCAGGCGCCATGACGTGATGTTGGGAGGGACATGCTACCTCTCTCCTCCCATCTACTCCTCTCTCGTCTCAGCCCTTCTCTCCTCACCTCTTCTCTCTGGCTCCTAATCTCCTCCTCTCTCCTCCCTCCTCCCCTCCAGACCTATGTGAGGGATATCTACCCATTCAGGAGGTCCGTGTCTCCCCAGCTTAACCTGGTCCACATGGTCCCGGACAAGGGCCAGGAGCTTATCCAGAAACAGGTGAGGGGTCCCCCTGTTGGTGATGACCGCACCACGGCATGCTAACCCCCTGATTCTAGGCTGTCAAACACGCTCACCCAAAGTCGTTTTTGTTACGTAGAATATCTCCTTAACCAACCAACACCGCGTAATCCTCTCTCTCTTGATCTCACTCTTGGTCTCACTCCCCTCTCTCCCCTTCCCTCCCTCCCTCATCCCTCCCCTCCTCTCTCTCTTCCTCTGTTTCTCTCTTGTTCTTTCTCCCTCCCTCTCTCCCCCTCCCTCCCTGTCTCTCCCCCTCTCTCTCCCCCTCTCTCTCTCTCTCTCTCTCTCTCTCTCTCTCAACCTCTTTCTCTCTCTCCATCGCTGTCCCACTCTCAATCTCTCTCTCCCTCTTCCCTCCCTCCATCTCTCTCTCTCTCTCCCCCTCCCTCCCACCCCCAGGTGTTCTCCCGTAAGCTGGAGGAGGTGGGCCGCGTGTTGTTCCTCATCTCCCTGACCCAGAACATGCCAGCGGTCCACAAGCAGTCACACGTGTCACTCCTCCAGGAGGACCTGCTCCGCCTGCCCTCGTTCCCCCGCACCGCGATCGACGCAGAGTTCTCCCTCTTCAACGAGCCGCAGGGTATAGCTAGCGCCCCACCGCTGGTCCCACTGACATAGAGCTAGCAGTGCTTGGCTAGCCTTAGCTCATAGCATGGCCAGGAAGCATAGAGGAACCCTACGTCCTTAGCTCTTAGCATGGGTGGTAAGCTTTAGCTGATAGTGTGGTCGGTTAGCCTCGTCTCTTGGCTGTGGTCCACTAGCCTTAGCTCTTAGCGTGGTCAGTAAGCATTGTTGCATTGGTGCTAATGCATCAGTTCGGCAAGACCTCAGACATCATTCCTACTGACTTGGTTCTTTAGCACGGGTGGCTAGCCTTAGCGCTTAGCACAGGAGAGTTAGCCAGAGCTAGCCCACCTGTGCTAAGAGCTAAGGCTAGCCACCCGTGCTAAAGACCTCATTCCTACTGACTTGGTTCTTTAGCACGGATGGCTAGCCTTAGCTCTTTAGAACGGGGGGCTAGCCTTAGCTCTTTAGCACGGGGGGCTAGCCTTAGCTCTTTAGCACGGGGGGCTAGCCTTAGCTCTTTAGCACGGGGGGCTAGCCTTAGCTCTTAGCACAGGTGGGCTAGCTCTGGCTAACTCTCCCTCTGCTGCCCTCCGCTGCAGGCAAGGAGCTGTTTGGGCTGGACACGCTCCACAAGGTGCTGTGGATCAAGCTGCTGGAGGAGATGTTCCTGGGCATGCCCAGTGAGTACCCCTGGGGGGACGAGATGATGCTCTTCCTCAACGTGTTCAACGGGGCGCTGCTGCTCCACCCCGAGGACAGCGCCCTCCTCAGGCAGTACACCGCCACGGCCATCAACACGGCCGTCCACTTCAACCATCTCTTCTCTCTGAGTGGATACCAGTGGATACTGCCTACCATGTTACAGGTACTGTTAATACTACCACTAACAATACTAGAGTACTGTTAGGAAAAATATGATCTAGCAATGGTACGGTTAGGGTGATCTGACGTTCTGAAGGAGGACATAGTGAAGATTGTATTCCTCTTGGTGACTTTAAGTCTGACTCTCTGGAACTTGGAGACATAACATAAAGTGATTGAAGGATACACCTACGTCATGTCAAATCTTCTTAGTAACATGTAATGTTTATACATTATAAGCCAATCAGAATGGGACACTCCTGTCATGCTGTTCCGGTTTGAGACTTGTATTTAATACACTGTGTCTCCGGGAGCAGGGGGAAGGAACTGAGGAAGATTCACGCACAAATCTCTTGCTTGATGAAATCCTCTGCTTCTCCTCGTAGGCCTACGAGACCAATAAACAACTTCAGCTTAAACTACATAGAGTTCCTGGCACTTCTTGTTCTTCGGTATCAACAAGAATCTCCTCACTATCAAGTACTACTAGGGGCGGCAGTAGCTCAGTGGGTAGAGCGGGTGGACAGAGCGGGTCGTCCACTTACCGTAGGGTCGGCGGTTCGATCCCCTTGATCCCCCTCATCCTCCAACTGTCCACATGTTTAACCCCACAGATGTACTGATTGTAAGTCGCTTTGGACAAAAGCGTCTGCTAAATGCCCCTTTTACCTTTTAACTGCTAAAGTACTATGACTACTATAGTACGAGTACTACTAGTGTGAGAATGTGTCTATCTATCTATACGTATGTCTCTCTGTCTGTCTGTCTCTAGAGAAACATTTATATTATTCTATTATATTGAGATATTCTACAGTATAGTTATTTATTATACCTTATATTATATTTTTATATAACGTTAGTATAAATGTGTGTGTGTGTGTGTGTGCTGCAGGTGTATGCCGACTATGAGAGTAACCCTCTACTACGTCAGGGGATGGAGTTCTGCTGCAGACAGTTCTACATTCTCCACCGCAAGCCCTTTGTCCTGCAGCTGTTTGCTAGCGTAGCGCCACTGCTGGAGTTCAGCGTGAGAACACAGACATACAGACACACATATACACCTACATAGACATGCATATACACACATATATGTACATAGACACATATAAACACATACTCATACATATACACACATGTACACATACACATGTACATATATATATATATATATATACATACTATATATACACACATACTTTATATACAAACATGTACATATACACATGTATGCATATGTAAGCACATGCCATATAGACATAGACACATGCATGATCTATGTCTACACTAAGCACACCATGACACACACACTGTCACACACACTGTCACACACACTGTCACACACACCATTACACACACAGTGCACACACACGTGTGTGTGTGCACTGTGTTGGCGTCCCTCTGATGAGCGTGTTCCTCCTGCTTCAGTCCAGCAGCAGCAGCAGCAGCGTGAGCAAGGCGGTGTCAGCCCAGTGTCTCTTCCACCTGCTGCTGAGTCTGGAGGGGGAGACCCCAGACGCTCTGGACGCCCTGCAGCTGGTGAAGGCTGACAAGCCCCTCCGGTCGCTAGGTACCCAACAACACAACAACAACAACAACAACACAACAACAGCACAACAACAGCACAACACAACACAACACAACATGATGCCCTGCAGCTGGTGAAGGCTGACAAGCCCCTCCGGTCGCTAGGTACCCAACAACACAACAACAACAACAACAACAACAACAACAACAACAACACAACAACAGCACAACAACAGCACAACACAACACAACACAACATGATGCCCTGCAGCTGGTGAAGGCTGACAAGCCCCTCCGGTCGCTAGGTACCCAACAACACAACAACAACAACAACAACAACAACAACAACAACACAACAACAGAGGGGTGTACTACGAACCTCGATTAACATACCCAGGCTTTCTTTGGATAACCTGGATCGACAAATACGAAAGTCACAATCAAAGTTAAACGGTACCACGAAGCTCACTTATGATTTGATTTGTCGAGCCAGGTTTTCCGCTTTAGTTTCAATGCGCATTCCCGTAAAAGGGGCGTAACCCAACGTTATTCACCATGATGCAATGGATCCGACGGAGCGAAAAGGGGCTATGTACTTCACTCAGGAGGAGCAAGTAGTCGTTATGAACTCATACGAGGAGTTTATGCGTGCTGGCAAAAAATAGCAGATTCTGTGCGTAAGTGAAAAGATTCTGCATAGCCTAATCGTCTAAAAATAACTATGCCAAATGCAGAATTGTTCGCCATTAATCAGAATCAGAATCAGAAACAAGTTTATTGCCAAGTAGGTTTGCACCAAGCGGCAACATTCCATGCTGAAAAATGAAGCCCATGCGGAAGTGCAAAAACTTGCAGTTCCTCGACTGGCCGCTTGAGGCTGGCTGCAGAAAGGAGTCAACTCCCATAGACACCCATGTTAAAATGTCCAACTTTACAGCCAAAATAAACATGTTTACAGCCTGGTTCAAAAAACGGTTTGGGTGTCTTTCAGTAGTGTTGGAGTCCATGACAACTGTGAGGGGGGTGAATTTTTTTAGAATCCATTATTTTAATGCACAGAGAAGGATTTATTTTATGAATAATTAAGGGCGTGGTCAACTTGATTGGCAGCTGTCATCTGTCATCACGGCATGACCTTCACGGATTCGAGGCTTTGATTGGTCTGGCCGGAGGTAGGCGGGCTTAGAACACAGACAGACAGACAGACAGACAGACAGACAGACAGACAGACAGACGTACTTTAATAATCCCTGAGGGAAATTGCATTCATTACAATACAATACTCCAGTGCAAAAGGAAGAAGAGACAGACACTCTACGTAAAGTAAAGTGTTAGAATATAAATATATAATATAAACCTATGTAGAATATAAAATAAAATAAAAACCTATGTAAAATAAACCTATGTAAAATATAAACCTATGTATGCAATATACAAAATATACAAACATAAAGAAATATACATAAATGTACATACAACCAGGCATACACTGAGAGGTGATAGCATACGCAAGGATGTAGCATGTCTGATTCTATGTTGGAAAAAAGACCAGTTGTGCAAAGAGATGACCAGTTATGCAGTGAAATTAAAAGAAATGACCAGTTATGCAATATGAATGAATAACCTGTTGTGCAGCAGAAACTATGATGAAAGTGACAGATCAAGTTTGATGACCACAGGCAGGAATGATTTCCTATGTCGCTCTGTGGTGCATCTCGGTGAGAGGAGTCTTCTGCTGAAGGAACTCCTCCGCTGAGCCAGGGTGGAGAAGAGAGGGTGAGAGGCATTGTCCATGATAGTCCGTAGCCTGGACAGCATCCTCCTATCTGCCACGGTAGTCAGAGTGTCCAATTCCTCACCCACTACATCACCAGCCCTCTTGATGAGTCTATTAAGTCTATTGGTGTCCGCGACCTTCATCCCACTGCCCCAGCATGTGATAGTGAAGAAGATCGCACTGGCAACAACCGACTCATAGAACATCCTCAGTATTGTCCTGCAGATGTTGAAGGACCTTAGCCTCCTCAGAAAAAAGAGTCGGCTTTGGCCCTTCTTGTAGACGGCCTCTGTGTTCCTGGTCCAGTCCAACTTGATGTTGAAGTACACCCCCAGGTACTTGTACTCCTCAACAGTGTCGACTGGAACCCCCTGGATGAACACAGGGCCCACCGGTGTTCTGACCCTCCTTAGGTCCACAATGAGCTCCTTTGTCTTTGTAGCATTGAGCTGTAGATGGTTCAGCTCACACCAAGAGACAAAGTTGCCCACAACAGTCCTATACTCACCCTCATCACCCCCTTCAATACAGCCAACTATTGCAGAGTCATCAGAAAACTTCTAAAGGTGGCAGGACTCAGGGCAATAGCTGAAGTCTGAGGTGTAGAGTGTGAAGAGGAAGGGAGAAAGGACCGTCCCTTGTGGGGCTCCAGTGTTGCTAACCACCCTGTCAGACACACAATTCTGTAGACGTACAAACTGTGGTCTGCCCATCAGGTAGTCAACAATCCAGGACACCAAGGGAGCATCAACCTGCATCGCCGCCATCTTCTCACCCAGGAGACCAGGCCGTAAGGTGTTGAAAGCACTGGAGAAGTCAAAGAACATGACTCTCACAGTGCTCGCCGGCTTGTCTAGATGCGAGTAGGCTTTGTTCAGCAGGTAGATGATGCAGTCCTCGACTCCCAGGCGGGGCTGGTAGGCGAACTGCAGCTGGTCCGAGAAGGGTCTGACCATTGGCCTAAGCTGGTCCAGAACGAGCCTCTCCAGGGTCTTCATGATATGTGACGTCAGGGCCACCGGTCTGTAGTCCTTGGGGCTGCTGGGGCGCAGCGTCTTTGGGACAGGAACGAGGCAGGACGTCTTCCATATCAGAGGGACCTTTTGGAGGTGCAGGCTCAGGTTGAAGACATAGAAATAGAAATACTTTATTAATCCCATGCTGGGAAATTTCGAAAAGTCTGAGGTGCAAGAGAAAAACAGTATTAATAATATAAATAAAATAACTATAAATATATATGATGTACAATATATACAGAGAAGTAGTGCGTGCAAATTACTTGTCAGATGTGGGATTCGAACCCACGCCTCCAGGGGAGACTGAAAGCAGTCTGAACACATGAAACACAGACTGAAATGTCCAAGATGGCGGCGCCCAGAAGCTCAATTTTAGGCTTCATCTCCGCTGTTAAGAATGTCTATGGGTGACGTCACGGAGGGTTTGTCCATATATATATACAGTCTATGGTTTGCACCTACAAGGAATTTGACTTGGTGCAATTGGTGCAAGAGAAAAACAGTATTAATAATATAAATAAAATAACTATAAATATATATGATGTACAATATATACGGAGAAGTAGTGCGTGCAAATTACTTGTCAGATGTGGGATTCGAACCCACGCCTCCAGGGGAGACTGAACGCAGTCTGAACGCAGCGCCTTACACCGCTGTTCCATCCTTACATATTGAGAAAAGTGTGCATATGATTGCTTTATTGTGTAATTTAGGGAATTCATTTTAAATACATCCTATATGTAAAAAAGTATTGCATGTGCCGGAAGGTAGTGACGGTGGTGTGGTGGATCAGTATGTGAACTGCACGCCAGCGACCGGTGTTCATATCTTGCCTGTCCATCATGCCTTTTACCCCATCTAGATTGGGTGTTAGCATGACCGTCCGAACATGGGTACAAGTAAGAAAAAAGCACATAAAAGAGTATTTTATTTTATTTTATTCTATTCAATTTTATTCTAAAAAAATATTCAATGTGGTAAATTGCAATAATTTCAGGTGAATGTAGCCTATAATTTGCAATAGGCTAGACTCTAACCTCTAACCTTTCATCTGATTTTGATTACCTGTAGCAAATAAGAAAAAAACTCAGCGAAACACCCTGACTATGAGGCGGCGCTCAGCTTTAAGTAGCTGATCTAATCGGAAAGTTAGCTGAAAACCTCCTCCCGACCAGGTTTGGTTGCGAGCATAAGTTACCATGGTGATATAGCGCCGCTAAAAGAGAGCGACTTTCGTATGACAGCTAACCCAGGCTTTGAGCGCAACATACCTCGCTAACCCACTAATCGAGCTTCGTAGTACACCCCCCAGCACAACACAACACAACACAACATGACGCCCTGCAGCTGGTGAAGGCTGACAAGCCCCTCCGGTCGCTAGGTACCCAACAACACAACAACAACAACAACACAACAACAAAACCGTTGACTTGTGCTAGCCTAGCACCAGCGACCGTGTCCTCTCTCCAAAATTCCAAACTACCCCTTTAAACATGAGCCACATCATCCACAACACTGTAAGCTTTATGAGTCTCACCATGTTCACCCAGGGTTTTGGGGCAGCCGCGGCCTACTGGTTAGGGCTTTGGACTTGTAACCGGAGGGTTGCTGGTTTAGTTCACTGCCTCGGTATTAGTGTGCTTCACCTCACTGTGTGCCTCACCATCACTGTGTGCTGAGTGTATTTCCACTAATTCACGATTGGGTTAAATGCAGAGACCAAATTTCCCTCACAGGATCAAAAGAGTAATTATTCTTCTGTAGCATCTAGGCCTTCCTCTGGTGTTCCCAGGGCCAGTAACACAACAACACAACCATTCTTACACACCACAACGACAAACCACACAATCGAAAATATGACACAGCCCGACGCTCCCTGCTCTCTGTTCTCAGACTTCTGCTACGGGAACGAAGATCTCTCCTTCTCCATCACCGAGGCCATCAAGCTGTGTGTCACGGTGGTGGCCTACGCCCCAGAGTCCTTCAGGAGGTGCCCACACCTACGCTTGCTCTCGCCTTCACCTTGTTCTTAGTCCACTCACCTGTCCCACCTCTACCTGTCCTACCACTACACCTGTCCCACCTCTACCTGTCCTAACACTACACCTGTCCCACCTCTACCTGTCCTACCACTACACCTGTCCCACCTCTACCTGTCCTAACACTACACCTGTCCCACCTCTACCTGTCCTACCACTACACCTGTCCCACCTCTACCTGTCCTACCACTACACCTGTCCCACCTCTACCTGTCCTACCACTACACCTGTCCCACCTCTACCTGTCCTACCACTTCACCTGTTCTACCTCTACCTGTCCTACCATTACACCTGTCCCACCTCTACCTGTCCTACCACTACACCTGTTCTACCTCTACCTGTCCTACCATTACACCTGTCCCACCTCTACCTGTCCTACCACTACACCTGTTCTACCTCTACCTGTCCTACCATTACACCTGTCCCACCTCTACCTGTCCTACAACTACACCTGTCCCACCTCTACCTGTCCTACCAGTACACATGTTCATCCTCTACCTGTCCTACCACTACACCTGTCCCACCTCTACCTGTCCTACCACTACACCTGTCCCACCTCTACCTGTCCTACCACTACACCTGTTCTACCTCTACCTGTCCTACCATTACACCTGTCCCACCTCTACCTGTCCTACCACTACACCTGTTCTACCTCTACCTGTCCTACCATTACACCTGTCCCACCTCTACCTGTCCTACAACTACACCTGTCCCACCTCTACCTGTCCTACCAGTACACATGTTCATCCTCTACCTGTCCTACCACTACACCTGTCCCACCTCTACCTGTCCTACCAGTACACATGTTCATCCTCTACCTGTCCTACCACTACACCTGTCCCACCTCTACCTGTCCTACCACTTCACCTGTTCTACCTCTACCTGTCCTACCATTACACCTGTCCCACCTCTACCTGTCCTACCACTACACCTGTTCTACCTCTACCTGTCCTACCATTACACCTGTCCCACCTCTACCTGTCCTACCACTACACCTGTTCTACCTCTACCTGTCCTACCATTACACCTGTCCCACCTCTACCTGTCCTACAACTACACCTGTCCCACCTCTACCTGTCCTACCAGTACACATGTTCATCCTCTACCTGTCCTACCACTACACCTGTCCCACCTCTACCTGTCCTACCAGTACACATGTTCATCCTCTACCTGTCCTACCACTACACCTGTCCCACCTCTACCTGTCTTACCACTACACCTGTTCTACCTCTACCTGTCCTACCATTACACCTGTCCCACCTCTACCTGTCCTACAACTACACCTGTCCCACCTCTACCTGTCCTACCACTACACCTGTTCTACCTCTACCTGTCCTACCACTACACCTGTCCCACCTCTACCTGTCCTACCACTTCACCTGTTCTACCTCTACCTGTCCTACCATTACACCTGTCCCACCTCTACCTGTCCTACCACTACACCTGTTCTACCTCTACCTGTCCTACCATTACACCTGTCCCACCTCTACCTGTCCTACCACTACACCTGTTCTACCTCTACCTGTCCTACCATTACACCTGTCCCACCTCTACCTGTCCTACAACTACACCTGTCCCACCTCTACCTGTCCTACCAGTACACATGTTCATCCTCTACGTGTCCTACCACTACACCTGTCCCACCTCTACCTGTCCTACCACTACACCTGTCCCACCTCTACCTGTCCTACCACTACATCTGTTCTACCTCTACCTGTCCTACCATTACACCTGTCCCACCTCTACCTGTCCTACCACTACACCTGTTCTACCTCTACCTGTCCTACCATTACACCTGTCCCACCTCTACCTGTCCTACCACTACACCTGTCCCACCTCTACCTGTCCTACCAGTACACATGTTCATCCTCTACCTGTCCTACCACTACACCTGTCCCACCTCTACCTGTCTTACCACTACACCTGTTCTACCTCTACCTGTCCTACCATTACACCTGTCCCACCTCTACCTGTCCTACAACTACACCTGTCCCACCTCTACCTGTCCTACCAGTACACATGTTCATCCTCTACCTGTCCTACCACTACACCTGTCCCACCTCTACCTGTCCTACCACTACACCTGTCCCACCTCTACCTGTCCTACCACTACACCTGTTCTACCTCTACCTGTCCTACCATTACACCTGTCCCACCTCTACCTGTCCTACCACTACACCTGTTCTACCTCTACCTGTCCTACCATTACACCTGTCCCACCTCTACCTGTCCTACAACTACACCTGTCCCACCTCTACCTGTCCTACCAGTACACATGTTCATCCTCTACCTGTCCTACCACTACACCTGTCCCACCTCTACCTGTCTTACCACTACACCTGTCCCACCTCTACCTGTCCTACCACTACACCTGTCCCACCTCTACCTGTCCTACCACTACACATGTTCTACCTCTACCTGTCCTACCACTACACCTGTCCTACCACTACACCTGTCCCACCTCTACACCTGTTCTACCTCTACCTTTCCTACCACTACATTTGTTCTAACCGATGGATGTGCACATGGGCCAGTGTGTGATGGGGGTGTCTTCCTCCATCCAGTCTCCAGATGCTGATGGTCCTGGAGGCCCTGGTGCCCTGCTTCCTGCAGAAACTGAAAAGCAACACGGTTACCATGGAGACCGCCTCCGCTGCCAGGGACGAGATAGCCGCCATCGCTGCGTTGGCCACGTCCCTGCAGGCTCTGCTCTACAGCTCCGAGGCCCTCACCAGGTCATTCATGCAAACACTACCATGTTTACATGTGTATAATATTGTTTTTACGTTCACAGTGCTGAGCAGACGAAACTGGCAGATGGAGCAGCTACGACAAAAACAACCTCACCGAGCCGGGCTTGTACAAAAAATACAACCCACAGTTTTGCACGTCCTATGCTGTTGCTATGTCCTGCTACATGCATATACATCCATGCTTCAGTATCACATAAATGTCATGAGGATCAGCATAGATATATACACTGTGTGTGTGATGACTGTGTGACTGTGGTGCGGTTTCAGGCCCATGACTGCTCCCCAGCTGTCCCGCTGCGACCAAGCTCATAAGGGGGCCACCACCACCAACCACACCATGTCTGGAGGGGCCAACACCAGGTATGCAGGGGCCCCCACTCTCTGTAGGGGCCAACACACTCAAAATAGGCCAACTTTCCTAGGCCCTATCTCTCTATAGGAGCCCCTACACTCAACAGACGCATAGGAGCCCCTGCATTCTATAAGTGCCTTCACTCTCTATAGGGGCCAACACACTCTCTATGGGGGTCAACACACTCTATAGGGGCCAACACACTCTCTATAGGGGCCAACACACTCTCTATAGGGGCCAACACACTATATAGGGGCCAACACACTCTCTATAGGGGCCAACACACTCTATATAGGGGCCAACACACTATATAGGGGCCAACACACTATATAGGGGCCAACACACTCTCTATAGGGGCCAACACACTCTCTATAGGGGCCAACACACTCTATATAGGGGCCAACACACTCTCTATAGGGACCAACACACTCTATATAGGGGCCAACACACTCTATATAGGGGCCAACACACTCTCTATTGGGGCCAACACACTCTCTATAGGGGCCAACACACTCTCTATAGGGGCCAACACACTCTCTAAAGGGGCCAACACACTCTATATAGGGGCCAACACACATTCTATAGGGGCCAACACACTCTATATAGGGGCCAACACACTCTATATAGGGGCCAACACACTCTATAGGGGCCAACACACTCTCTATAGGGGCCAACACACTCTATATAGGGGCCAACACACTCTCTAAAGGGACCAACACACTCTATATAGGGGCAAACACACTCTCTATAGGGGCCAACACACTCTCTATAGGGGCCAACACACTCTCTAAAGGGGCCAACACACTCTCTATAGGGGCCAACACACTCTCTATAGGGGCCAACACACTCTCTATAGGGGCCAACACACTCTCAATAGGGGCCAACACACTCTATATAGGGGCCAACACACTCTATAGGGGCCAACACACTCTCTATAGGGGCCAACACACTCTATATAGGGGCCAACACACTCTCTATAGGGGCCAACACACTATATAGGGGCCAACACACTCTCTATAGGGGCCAACACACTCTCTATAGGGGCCAACACACTCTCTATAGGGGCCAACACACTATATAGGGGCCAACACACTCTCTATAGGGGCCAACACACTCTCTATAGGGGCCAACACACTCTCTATAGGGGCCAACACACTCTATATAGGGGCCAACACACTCTCTATAGGGGCCAACACACTCTCTATAGGGGCCAACACACTCTCTATAGGGGCCAACACACTCTCTATAGGGGCCAACACACTATATAGGGGCCAACACACTCTCAATAGGGGCCAACACACTCTATATAGGGGCCAACACACTCTATAGGGGCCAACACACTCTCTATAGGGGCCAACACACTCTATATAGGGGCCAACACACTCTCTATAGGGGCCAACACACTATATAGGGGCCAACACACTCTCTATAGGGGCCAACACACTCTCTATAGGGGCCAACACACTATATAGGGGCCAACACACTCTCTATAGGGGCCAACACACTCTCTATAGGGGCCAACACACTATATAGGGGCCAACACACTCTCTATAGGGGCCAACACACTCTCTATAGGGACCAACACACTCTCTATAGGGACCAACACACTCTCTATAGGGGCCAACACACTATATAGGGGCCAACACACTCTCTATAGGGGCCAACACACTCTCTATAGGGGCCAACACACTCTCTATAGGGACCAACACACTCTCTATAGGGGCCAACACACTCTCTATAGGGACCAACACACTCTCTAAAGGGACCAACACACTCTATATAGGGGCAAACACACTCTCTATAGGGGCCAACACACTCTCTATAGGGGCCAACACACTCTCTATAGGGGCCAACACACTCTCTATAGGGGCCAACACACTCTCTATAGGGGCCAACACACTCTCTAAAGGGGCCAACACACTCTATATAGGGGCCAACACACTCTATATAGGGGCCAACACACTCTATATAGGGGCCAACAGACTCTCTATAGGGGCCAACCCACTCTATATAGGGGCCAACACACTCTATATAGGGGCCAACACACTCTCTATAGGGGCCAACACACTCTCTATGGGCCAACACACTATATATAGGGGCCAACACACTCTCTATAGGGGCCAACACACTCTATATAGGGGCCAAAACACTCTATATAGGGGCCAACACACTCTCTATAGGGGCCAACACACTCTATCTGGGCCAACACACTCTCTATAGGGGCCAACCCACTCTATATAGGGGCCAACACTCTCTCTATAGGGGCCAACACACTCTCTATAGGGGCCAACACACTCTCTATAGGGGCCAACACACTCTCTATAGGGGCCAACACACTCTCTATAGGGACCAACCCACTCTATATAGGGGCCAACACACTCTCTATAGGGGCCAACACACTCTCTATAGGGGCCAACACACTCTATATAGGGGCCAACACACTCTCTAAAGGGGCCAACACACTCTCTATAGGGGCCAACACACTCTCTATAGGGGCCAACACACTCTCTATAGGGGCCAACACACTCTCTATAGGGGCCAACACACTCTCTATAGGGGCCAACACACTCTCAATAGGGGCCAACACACTCTATATAGGGGCCAACACACTCTATAGGGGCCAACACA
>JAXIVH010000347.1:95000-105000 GCA_036785325.1 Urophycis tenuis | reverse complement strand
CACACACACTCACACAGACACACAGACACTCACACACATACAGACACACACACACACACTTATACACATACACACAGACACACACACACACACACTCACACACACACATACACACTCACAGACACACACACACTCACAGAAACACACACACACTCACAGACAGACACACACACACTCACACAGACACACACACACAGACACTCACACACATACAGACACACACACACAGACACTCACACACATACAGACACACACACACACACACACACTCACAGACAGACACACACACTCACAGACACACATACAGACACACACACACTCACAGACACACACAGACACTCTCTCTCACACACACACTCACAGACAGACACACACACTCACAGACACACAGACACACACACACACATTTAGACACACACTCACTAAATTATGGAATGTAAGGCCTTATTGTTGCTTTCCTTCTATGCGTGTGTGTGTGTCTGTGCATGTGTGTGCGTGTGTGTGTGTCTGTGCGTGTGCGTGCGTGTGTGTAGGTGATGGGGGTGGTCGGACCCTCCAGCGTGGCAGACGGTCTTCCCTTGCTCCATCTCAGCCCCTACCTCTCCCCCCCACTGCCCTTCAGCACTGCGGTGGTCCGCCTGGTCGCCCTGCAGATACAGGTAAGGACGCCACGGCTAACGCTAAGGCTAATGCTAACGCTAATGCTAACGCTAACGCTAACGCTAACGCTTCAGATGCCTGACGTTAGCGGGAGCGACCACGTGTGTGCTAAACAGCTTGTGGCGTCGTGCGTGGATTTCCCCCCCCAGGCCCTGAAGGACGACTTCCCCCTCAGTCATGTGATCTCGCCGTTCACCAATCAGGAGCGACGGGAGGGCATGCTGCTCAACCTGCTCATCCCGTTCGTCCTGACGGTCGGCTCCGGGAGCAAAGGTACGGGGGGCGTGGCATGTGGGGGGCGTGGTATGGGGTGTGTGGCATGGGGGGCGTGGCGTGGGGGGGCGTGGCATGGGGGTGTGGTATGGGGGGGCGTGGTGTGGGGGGCGTGGTATGGGGGGCGTGGCATGGGGGCATGGTATGGGGGCGTGGCGTGGGGGGCGTGGTATGGGGGGCGTGGCATGGGGGGGCGTGGCGTGGGGGGCATGGCGTGGGGGGGGGCGTGGCATGGGGGCGTGGCGTGGGGGGCGTGGCATGGGGGCATGGTATGGGGGCGTGGCGTGGGGGGCGTGGTATGGGGGTGTGGCATGGGGGGGCGTGGCGTGGGGGGTGTGGCATGGGGGGCGTGGCATTGGGGGGGTGGCATGGGGGGCGTGGCGTGGGGGGGCGTGACATGGAAGGGCGTGGCATGTGGGGGCATGTGGCATGGGGGCGTGACATGGGGGGGCGGGGCCCAGTGACACGAGGCATGGCGGTTGACCGGGTCATGAATGGCGAGAGTGTGTGGTAACCAGAGTTGTGAGCGGAGCAGGGTTACCAGCTCTGGTGGTAACCCCTCCAACGTGGCCTCGGCCTCCAGACAGCCCTCACCTGGAGGTCCCTGAGGTGTTCCTGCTGCTGCAGACGGTGCTCAACATCCTGCTGCCACCACGCATCATCTCCACCTCGCGCACCAAGAGCTTCATGCTGGACGCGTCCCCAGCCCACTGCTCCACCCCCGGGGACGCCAAGGACCTGAGGCGTGAGGGCCTGGCCGAGTCCACCAGCCAGGCCGCCTACCTGGGTAACGTAGAGACACGCCTCTCTTAGACCTGAGGATGGTGGTGGTGGTCTCTCTCTCTCTCTGTGTCTGAATGTCTCTCTCCCTCTCTCTCTCTCTCTCTCTCTCTCTCTCTCTGTCTGAATGTCTCTTTCTCTCTCTCTCTCTCTCTCTGTCTGAATGTCTCTCTCCCTCTCTCTCTCTCCCTGTGTCTGAACGTCTCTCTCTCAGCCCTGAAGGTGGTGGTGGTGTGCTTTGAGCGGGCCCTTGGGGGCCACTGGTACCGCCTGAGTCTTCAGGTGAAGGAGATGGCCCTGAGGAAGGTGGGGGGGCTGGCCTTCTGGGACTTCATCGACTTCATCGTGCGCACCCGCATCCCCATCTTTGTGCTGCTCAGGCCCTTCATCCAGTGCAAGGTACAATTGTCCTGTCTCACACTCATCCCGTCTCACACCTGTCATGTCTCACACCTGTCCTGTTTTACACCTGTCGTTTACACACACACCTGTCCTGTCTCACACCTGTCCTGTCATGTCTCACACCTGTCCTGTCTCACACCTGTCGTGTACACACACCTGTCCTGTCTCACACCTGTCATTTACACACACCTGTCATGTCTCACACCTGTCCTGTCATTTCTCACACCAGTCATGTCTCACACCTGTCCTGTCTCACACCTGTCCTGTCTCACACCTGTCATTTACACACACCTGTCCTTTCTCACACCTGTCGTGTACACACACCTGTCCTGTCTCACACCTGTCCTGTCTCACACCTGTTATGTACACACACCTGTCCTGTCTCACACCTGTCATGTACACACACCTGTCGTGTCTCACACCTGTCCTGTCTCACACCTGTCGTGTCTCACACCTGTCCTGTCTCACACCTGTCATGTACACACACCTGTCGTGTCTCACACCTGTCCTGTCTCACACCTGTCGTTTACACAAACCTGTCCTGTCTCACACCTGTCCTGTCTCACACCTGTCCTGTCTCACACCTGTCGTGTCTCACACCTGTCGTGTAAACACCTGTCGTGTCTCACACCTGTCCTGTCTCACACCTGTCCTGTTTTACACCTGTCCTGTCTCACACCTGTCGTGTCTCACACCTGTCGTGTAAACACCTGTCGTGTCTCACACCTGTCCCGTCTCACACCTGTCATGTCTCACACCTGTCCTGTCTCACACCTGTCGTGTACACACACCTGTCGTGTCTCACACCTGTCGTGTCTCACACCTGTCGTGTACACACACCTGTCCTGTCTCACATCTGTCGTGTACACACACCTGTCATTTACAGACACCTGTGGTGTCTCACACCTGTCATGTCTCACACCTGTCCTGTCTCACACCTGTCGTGTACACACACCTGTCCTGTCATTTCTCACACCAGTCATGTCTCACACCTGTCCTGTCTCACACCTGTCATGTACACACACCTGTCTTGTCTCACACATGTCCTGTCTCACACCTGTCATGTACACACACCTGTCCTGTCTCACACCTGTCCTGTACACACACCTGTCCTGTCTCACACCTGTCCTGTCTCACACCTGTCCCGTCTCACACCTGTCTTTTACACACACCTGTCCTGTCTCAAACCTGTCGTGTACACACACCTGTCGTGTCTCACACCTGTCATGTCTCACACCTGTCGTGTCTCACACCTGTCCTGTCTCACACCTGTCGTGTACACACACCTGTCCTCTCTCACACCTGTCGTGTGTCACACCTGTTGTGTACACACACCTGTCCTGTCTCACTCCTGTCCTGTCATTTCTCACACCAGTCAAGTCTCACACCTGTCCTGTCTCACACCTGTGGTGTACACACACCTGTCCTGTCTCACACCTGTCCTGTACACACACACACACGCCTCACCTGTGTGCATACTGTAGTGTGTGTGTGGTGCCCCCCCCCCCCCCCCCTGCAGCTGCTCACCTGTACACACACACACACACACGCCCCACCAGTGTACATACTGTAGTGTGTGTGGTGTGTGTGCATACTGTTGTGTGTGCTGCCCCCCCTGCAGCTGCTCACCCAGCCCGCCGACTCCCAGGAGGAGATCACGGCTCGCCACCACATCGCCGACCAGCTGGAGCGCCGCTTCATCCCGCGGCCGCTCTGCAAGAGCTCGCTGTTCGCCGAGTTCAACAATGAGCTGAAGATCCTGAAGGAGGCCGTGCACAGCGGCTCAGGTGTGTGTGCGTGCGCGTGTTGTATAGCCTTCCACGAGTGTGTTGCGCATCAGAGTGTATGATACGTTTGGCTAGTTTTGACGTACTTCCTGTTGAGACAGGATGCCCCCGGGGGGCGGGAGCTAACTTCCTGTTGAAACAGGACGTGGATGCAGAGGTACTTGAGCTCCACCCTGATAGTGAGGAGATTGTTGTTGATGCCGAAGAACAAGAAGTGCCAGGAACTCTAGATAGTTTAAGCTGAAGTTGTTTATTGGTCTCGTAGGCCTACGAGGAGAAGCAGAGGATTTCATCGAGCAAGAGATTCGTGCGTGAATCTTCCTCAGTTGCTTCCCCTGCTCCCGGAGACATAGTGTATTATATACAAGTCTCAAACCGGAACAGCATGACAGAAGTGTCCCATTCTGATTGGCTTATAATGTATAAAGATTACATGTTACTAAGCAGATTTGACATGACGTAGGTGTATCCTGTATCCTTCATCACTTTATGTTATGTCTCCAAGTTCCAGAGAGTCAGACTTAAAGTCACCAAGAGGAATACAATCTTCACTATGTCCTCCTTCAGAACGTCAGATCAACCTAACCGTACCATTGCTAGATAATATTTTTCCTAACACACCTGATGTGACTTCAGATACGAGTCATTAGGAGTGCTTTGCTCAAGGGTGGTGGGGAAGGGTAGACTGCGGACACGGGGGATCAAACACGGAACCTCGCCAGCCCTAAGCAGACTGTACGACGCCGCGACACGTCCGAGGATCTGCTGCAGAAGCTGACTGAGCCTCTCTCTCCCCCCCCCCCTCCCTCTCAGCATACCAGGGGAAGACCTCCATCAGCACGGTGGGCACCTCCACCTCCGCCTACCGCCTGAGTCTGGCCACCATGTCCCGCTCCAACACGGGGACGGGGACCGTGTGGGAGCAGGGCAGCCAGCCCTCCCGCCAGCCGTCCCAGGACACCCTGAGTCGGACGGACGAGGACGACGAAGAGAGTAGGCTTCACTTTACCCTGTACAACTGTTGATCAATGACCAACAGCCCATTATACACCTTTACCTTGTACAACTGTTGATCAATGACCAACACAGCCCATTATACACCTTTACCCTGTACAACTGTTGATCAATGACCAACAGCCCATTATACACCTTTACCTTGTACAACTGTTGATCAATGACCAACAGCCCATTATACACCTTTACCTTGTACAACTGTTGATCAATGACCAACACAGCCCATTATACACCTTTACCTTGTACAACTGTTGATCAATGACCAACACAGCCCATTATACACCTTTACCTTGTACAACTGTTGATCAATGACCAACACAGCCCATTATACACCTTTACCTTGTACAACTGTTGATCAATGACCAACACAGCCCATTATACACCTTTACCTTGTACAACTGTTGATCAATGACCAACACAGCCCATTATACACCTTTACCCTGTACAACTGTTGATCAATGACCAACACAGCCCATTATACACCTTTACCTTGTACAACTGTTGATCAATGACCAACACAGCCCATTATACACCTTTACCCTGTACAACTGTTGATCAATGACCAACACAGCCCATTATACACCTTTACCTTGTACAACTGTTGATCAATGACCAACAGCCCATTATACACCCTTACCTTGTACAACTGTTGATCAATGACCAACAGCCCATTATACACCTTTACCTTGTACAACTGTTGATCAATGACCAACAGCCCATTATACACCTTTACCCTGTACAACTGTTGATCAATGACCAACACAGCCCATTATACACCTTTACCCTGTACAACTGTTGATCAATGACCAACAGCCCATTATACACCTTTACCTTGTACAACTGTTGATCAATGACCAACAGCCCATTATACACCTTTACCTTGTACAACTGTTGGTCAATGACCAACACAGCCCATTATACACCTTTACCCTGTACAACTGTTGATCAATGACCAACACAGCCCATTATACACCTTTACCTTGTACAACTGTTGATCAATGACCAACACAGCCCATTATACACCTTTACCTTGTACAACTGTTGATCAATGACCAACACAGCCCATTATACACCTTTACCTTGTACAACTGTTGATCAATGACCAACACAGCCCATTATACACCTTTACCCTGTACAACTGTTGATCAATGACCAACACAGCCCATTATACACCTTTACCTTGTACAACTGTTGATCAATGACCAACACAGCCCATTATACACCTTTACCTTGTACAACTGTTGATCAATGACCAACACAGCCCATTATACACCTTTACCCTGTACAACTGTTGATCAATGACCAACACAGCCCATTATACACCTTTACCTTGTACAACTGTTGATCAATGACCAACAGCCCATTATACACCCTTACCTTGTACAACTGTTGATCAATGACCAACAGCCCATTATACACCTTTACCCTGTACAACTGTTGATCAATGACCAACAGCCCATTATACACCTTTACCTTGTACAACTGTTGGTCAATGACCAACAGCCCATTATACACCCTTACCTTGTACAACTGTTGATCAATGACCAACAGCCCATTATACACCTTTACCCTGTACAACTGTTGATCAATGACCAACACAGCCCATTATACACCTTTACCCTGTACAACTGTTGATCAATGACCAACAGCCCATTATACACCTTTACCTTGTACAACTGTTGATCAATGACCAACAGCCCATTATACACCTTTACCTTGTACAACTGTTGGTCAATGACCAACACAGCCCATTATACACCTTTACCCTGTACAACTGTTGATCAATGACCAACACAGCCCATTATACACCTTTACCCTGTACAACTGTTGATCAATGACCAACAGCCCATTATACACCTTTACCTTGTACAACTGTTGGTCAATGACCAACAGCCCATTATACACCCTTACCTTGTACAACTGTTGATCAATGACCAACACAGCCCATTATACACCTTTACCTTGTACAACTGTTGATCAATGACCAACAGCCCATTATACACCCTTACCTTGTACAACTGTTGATCAATGACCAACAGCCCATTATACACCCTTACCTTGTACAACTGTTGATCAATGACCAACAGCCCATTATACACCTTTACCCTGTACAACTGTTGATCAATGACCAACAGCCCATTATACACCTTTACCTTGTACAACTGTTGGTCAATGACCAACAGCCCATTATACACCCTTACCTTGTACAACTGTTGATCAATGACCAACAGCCCATTATACACCTTTACCTTGTACAACTGTTGATCAATGACCAACAGCCCATTATACACCTTTACCTTGTACAACTGTTGATCAATGACCAACAGCCAATAATGCACCTTTATCTTGTCTCTATGTCTCTCTCCCTGTCTGCCTCTGTCACCGTCTTTCCCTGTCTGTCTTCCTGTCTCTCCCTCCCTCTCTCTCTCTCTCTCTCTCTCTCTCTCCATGTCTGTCTCTATGTCTCTCCCTCTCTGTCTCTCTCTCTCTCTCTCTCTCTCTCCCCATGTCTGTCTCTGTCTCTCCCTCTCTGTCTCTCTCTCTCTCTCTCTCTCCATGTCTGTCTCTCTCTCTCTCTCTCTCTCTCTCCATGTCTGTCTCTATGTCTCTCTCTCTCTCTCTCTCTCCATGTCTGTCTCTATGTCTCTCTCTCTCTCTCTCTCCCTGTCTGTCTCTATGTCTCTCTCTCTCTCTCTCTCTCTCTCCATGTCTGTCTCTATGTCTCTCTCTCTCTCTCTCTCTCCCTGTCTGTCTCTATGTCTCTCTCTCTCTCTCCATGTCTGTCTCTGTCTCTCTCTCTCTCTCTCCCTGTCTGTCTCTATGTCTCTCTCTCTCTCTCTCTCTCCATGTCTGTCTCTATGTCTCTCTCTCTCTCTCTCTCTCTCTCTCCATGTCTGTCTCTATGTTTCTCTCTCTCTCTCTCTCCATGTCTGTCTCTATCTCTCTCTCCCTCTCTCTCTCTCTCTCTCTCTCTCCATGTCTGTCTCTATGTCTCTCTCTCTCTCTCTCTCTCTCTCTCTCTCCCTGTCTGTCTCTATGTCTCTCTCTCTCTCTCTCTCTCTCTCTCTCTCTCTCTCTCTCTCTCTCTCTCTCTCCCTGTCTGTCTCTATGTCTCTCTCCCCCCCCCCCCAGACGACTCCATCAGTATCCCCAGTGTGGTCAGTGAGCACGAGGTCTTCCTGCCCCGGGTGATGTCACAGCGCCGGTTCTCCAGCCACGCCACGGGGTCCACCGCGTCGCCGGCTGAGCCGCCGCGGACCGCTACCTTGCTGCCTAGCCACAGGTACAATCACTCACTCACTCACTCACTCACTCACTCACTCGTTCACCCACTTTCTCTCTCTCACACACACACACACAGTCTGTCTGTTTGCCCTAGTGTGGACCAGGTTTATTTACAGGAGTAGTGAGTGTTAGGAAAAATATGATCTAGCAATGGTACGGTGAGGTTGATCTGACGTTCTGAAGAAGGACATAGTGAAGATTGTATTCCTCTTGGTGACTTTAAGTCTGACTCTCTGGAACTTGGAGACATAACATAACATGATTGAAGGATACACCTACGTCATGTTAAATCTGCTTAGTAACATGTAATCTTTAGCCGATCATAATGGGACACTTCTGTCATGCTGTTCCGGTTTGAGACTTGTATATAATACACTGTGTCTCCGGGAGCAGGGGGAAGGAACTGAGGAAGATTCATGCACGAATCTCTTGCTCGATGAAATCCTCTGCTTCTCCTCGTAGGCCTACGAGACCAATAAACAACTTCAGTTTAAACTACAGTATATAGAGTTCCTGGCACTTCTTGTTCTTCGGCATTAACAACAATCTCCTCACTATCAGTGAGGACTTAAGCCAAACTCTGAGTGTGGGTTCATCATCAAGCCTCTGTTGGTTGGTAGTGTGTTTTCCACCTGAAGGGGGCAGCACTGTCCACCACTGTAGCCGCTCTCTAGCAGTGTTTTCAGAAGAAAACCTGTTCTCTCTGAGTTTTAATCCATCAAGTCTGTCTGAGGTTGAATCATTCAGTCTGCTTCAGATCTGTATGAATCTGTGTTTGATTCATGAAGTTTGTCTGAATTGTGTTTGTTGAGTTTGTCTGAGTTTGCTTCATCATGTCTGTCTGGATTGTCTTCATGGAGTCTGTTTGAGTTTGCTTGTTTTAAAGGGGAGTCTTTCTAAGCTTGATCCATTCTGTCTGCTTGAGTTTGATTCATTAGGTCTGTGAGTTCGATTCATCAGGTTTATCTGAGTTTGATGAATCAGGGTCCATCTGAATTGTACTCATCGATTCTTTCCGCGTTCAGCTACTTAGGTCTGTGTGAGTCAATTCACTGGGCCTGTATAGATCTGAGTCTTTGAGGCTGTCTGCATCTGGCTGATCGACTCTGAGTGAGTGTTGCCTAGGTAACAGCCCCCTGGTCATCCCCATCCCCCCCCTCCCCCAGTCCTGTGTTGGGCGGTGAGCAGTGACTTTCCCATAATGCAGTTCTTCCCCCTCCTGATTCTACAGTGAACCCAATGTGCTCGACGAGTCCCAGGCTCTTCTGCAGGAGAGTAACCTCACTAGGTACAGTGCTCTCTCTCTCTCTCTCTCTCTCTCTGTCTCTCTCTCTCTCTCTCCCTCTCTCTCTTTCTCTCTCTCTCTCGGTGTCCCATTGGTCCAGTGTTGCGCCTGTCTGCCAGAAGGGGGTGGGGCATTGCCTCAGGGACGGCCTCCGCTATTGGCCGTCTTGCCCTCAGTCACTCCATCCACATCCAATCAGATCACTTTGGCTGGCCACGCTCTCTCTGTCTTTTACCTTCGTACACTTCTGATCTTTTTCTGTCCTCCCCCTCTTTCTCTCTCTGTCTCTCTCCCCCTCTATTTTTCCCCTTTCTTTCTGTCTCTCTCCCCCCTCTCTCTCTCTCCTCCCCTCTTGCTCTCCCTCTCCCCCCCTTTATCTCTCGCTCTTTCTCTCTCTCCCCCTTTGTCTCTCTCTCCCCCTTTGTCTCTCTCTCTCTCTCTCTCTCTCTCTCTCTCTCTGTCCTATGTCCTACATATAATCAGTCCATCTGCTGTGTTGTTGCTAACCTCCTCC
>JAXIVH010000347.1:65000-92500 GCA_036785325.1 Urophycis tenuis | reverse complement strand
CGTGTGTGTTCAGGTAGAGGTGACAGTGTGTGCGTGTGTTCAGGTAGAGGTGACAGTGTGTGTGTGTGTTCAGGTAGAGGTGACAGTGTGTGTGTGTGTTCAGGTAGAGGTGACAGTGTGTGTGTGTGTTCAGGTAGAGGTGACAGTGTGTGTGTGTTCAGGTAGAGGTGACAGTGTGTGCGTGTGTTCAGGTAGAGGTGACAGTGTGTGTGTGTGTTCAGGTAGAGGTGACAGTGTTTGTGTGTGTGTTCAGGTAGAGGTTACAGTGCGTGCGTGTGTTCAGGTAGAGGTGACAGTGTGTGTGTGTTCAGGTAGAGGTGACAGTGTGTGCGTGTGTTCAGGTAGAGGTGACAGTGTGTGTGTGTTCAGGTAGAGGTGACAGTGTGTGTGTGTTCAGGTGGAGGTGACAGTGTGTGCGTGTGTTCAGGTAGAGGTGACAGTGTGTGCGTGTGTTCAGGTAGAGGTGACAGTGTGTGTGTTCAGGTAGAGGTGACAGTGTGTGTGTGTTCAGGTAGAGGTGACAGTGTGTGCGTGTGTTCAGGTAGAGGTGACAGTGTGTGTGTGTTCAGGTAGAGGTGACAGTGTGTGTGTGTGTTCAGGTAGAGGTGACAGTGTGTGTGTGTTCAGGTAGAGGTGACAGTGTGCGTGTGTTCAGGTAGAGGTGACAGTGTGTGCGTGTGTTCAGGTAGAGGTGACAGTGTGCGTGTGTGTTCAGGTAGAGGTGACAGTGTGTGCGTGTGTTCAGGTAGAGGTGACAGTGTGCGTGTGTGTTCAGGTAGAGGTGACAGTGTGTGCGTGTGTTCAGGTAGAGGTGACAGTGTGTGTGTGTGTTCAGGTAGAGGTGACAGTGTGTGTGTGTGTTCAGGTAGAGGTGACAGTGTGTGCGTGTGTTCAGGTAGAGGTGACAGTGTGTGTGTGTGTTCAGGTAGAGGTGACAGTGTGTGTGTGTGTTCAGGTAGAGGTGACAGTGTGTGCGTGTGTTCAGGTAGAGGTGACAGTGTGCGTGTGTGTTCAGGTAGAGGTGACAGTGTGTGCGTGTGTTCAGGTAGAGGTGACAGTGTGTGTGTGTGTTCAGGTAGAGGTGACAGTGTGTGTGTGTGTTCAGGTAGAGGTGACAGTGTGTGTGTGTGTTCAGGTAGAGGTGACAGTGTGTGTGTGTTCAGGTAGAGGTGACAGTGTGTGCGTGTGTTCAGGTAGAGGTGACAGTGTGTGCGTGTGTTCAGGTAGAGGTGACAGTGTGTGTGTGTGTTCAGGTAGAGGTGACAGTGTGTGTGTGTTCAGGTAGAGGTGACAGTGTGTGTGTGTTCAGGTAGAGGTGACAGTGTGTGTGTGTGTGTGTTCAGGTAGAGGTGACAGTGTGTGTGTGTGTTCAGGTAGAGGTGACAGTGTGTGTGTGTTCAGGTAGAGGTGACAGTGTGTGTGTGTGTGTTCAGGTGGAGGTGACAGTGTGTGCGTGTGTTCAGGTAGAGGTGACAGTGTGTGTGTGTGTGTTCAGGTGGAGGTGACAGTGTGTGTGTGTGTGTTCAGGTGGAGGTGACAGTGTGTGCGTGTGTTCAGGTAGAGGTGACAGTGTGCGTGTGTGTTCAGGTAGAGGTGACAGTGTGTGCGTGTGTTCAGGTAGAGGTGACAGTGTGTGTGTGTTCAGGTAGAGGTGACAGTGTGTGTGTGTGTTCAGGTAGAGGTGACAGTGTGTGTGTGTGTTCAGGTAGAGGTGACAGTGTGTGTGTGTGTTCAGGTAGAGGTGACAGTGTGTGTGTGTGTTCAGGTAGAGGTGACAGTGTGTGCGTGTGTTCAGGTAGAGGTGACAGTGTGTGCGTGTGTTCAGGTAGAGGTGACAGTGTGCGTGTGTGTTCAGGTAGAGGTGACAGTGTGTGCGTGTGTTCAGGTAGAGGTGACAGTGTGCGTGTGTTCAGGTAGAGGTGACAGTGTGTGTGTGTTCAGGTAGAGGTGACAGTGTGTGTGTGTGTGTTCAGGTAGAGGTGACAGTGTGTGTGTGTTCAGGTAGAGGTTACAGTGTGTGTGTGTTCAGGTAGAGGTGACAGTGTGTGTGTGTGTGTGTTCAGGTAGAGGTGACAGTGTGTGTGTGTTCAGGTAGAGGTGACAGTGTGTGTGTGTGTTCAGGTAGAGGTGACAGTGTGTGCGTGTGTTCAGGTAGAGGTGACAGTGTGTGTGTGTTCAGGTAGAGGTGACAGTGTGTGTGTGTGTTCAGGTAGAGGTGACAGTGTGTGTGTGTTCAGGTGGAGGTGACAGTGTGTGTGTGTGTGTTCAGGTAGAGGTGACAGTGTGTGTGTGTGTTCAGGTAGAGGTGACAGTGTGTGTGTGTGTTCAGGTAGAGGTGACAGTGTGTGTGTGTTCAGGTAGAGGTGACAGTGTGTGCGTGTGTTCAGGTAGAGGTGACAGTGTGTGTGTGTTCAGGTAGAGGTGACAGTGTGTGCTTGTGTTCAGGTAGAGGTGACAGTGTGTGTGTGTTCAGGTAGAGGTGACAGTGTGTGTGTGTTCAGGTAGAGGTGACAGTGTGTGTGTGTGTTCAGGTAGAGGTGACAGTGTGTGTGTGTGTTCAGGTAGAGGTGACAGTGTGTGTGTGTGTTCAGGTAGAGGTGACAGTGTGTGTGTGTGTTCAGGTGGAGGTGACAGTGTGTGTGTGTTCAGGTAGAGGTGACAGTGTGTGTGTGTTTAGGTAGAGGTGACAGTTTGTGTGTGTGTTCAGGTAGAGGTGACAGTGTGTGTGTGTGTTCAGGTGGAGGTGACAGTGTGTGTGTGTTCAGGTAGAGGTGACAGTGTGTGTGTGTTCAGGTAGAGGTGACAGTGTGTGTGTGTGTGTTTAGGTAGAGGTGACAGTGTGTGTGTTCAGGTAGAGGTGACAGTGTGTGTGTGTTCAGGTAGAGGTGACAGTGTGTGTGTGTTCAGGTAGAGGTGACAGTGTGTGTGTGTGTTCAGGTGGAGGTGACAGTGTGTGTGTGTTCAGGTAGAGGTGACAGTGTGTGTGTGTTCAGGTAGAGGTGACAGTGTGTGTGTGTGTTCAGGTAGAGGTGACAGTGTGTGTGTGTGTGTTCAGGTAGAGGTGACAGTGTGCGTGTGTGTTCAGGTAGAGGTGACAGTGTGCGTGTGTTCAGGTAGAGGTGACAGTGTGTGTGTGTGTTCAGGTAGAGGTGACAGTGTGTGTGTGTGTTCAGGTAGAGGTGACAGTGTGTGCGTGTGTTCAGGTAGAGGTGACAGTGTGTGTGTGTGTTCAGGTAGAGGTGACAGTGTGTGTGTGTGTTCAGGTAGGGGTGACAGTGTGTGCGTGTGTTCAGGTAGAGGTGACAGTGTGCGTGTGTGTTCAGGTAGAGGTGACAGTGTGTGCGTGTGTTCAGGTAGAGGTGACAGTGTGTGTGTGTGTTCAGGTAGAGGTGACAGTGTGTGTGTGTGTTCAGGTAGAGGTGACAGTGTGTGTGTGTTCAGGTAGAGGTGACAGTGTGTGTGTGTTCAGGTAGAGGTGACAGTGTGTGCGTGTGTTCAGGTAGAGGTGACAGTGTGTGTGTGTTCAGGTGGAGGTGACAGTGTGTGTGTGTGTTCAGGTAGAGGTGACAGTGTGTGTGTGTTCAGGTAGAGGTGACAGTGTGTGTGTGTGTGTGTTCAGGTAGAGGTGACAGTGTGTGTGTGTGTTCAGGTAGAGGTGACAGTGTGTGTGTGTTCAGGTAGAGGTGACAGTGTGTGTGTGTGTGTTCAGGTGGAGGTGACAGTGTGTGCGTGTGTTCAGGTAGAGGTGACAGTGTGTGTGTGTGTTCAGGTGGAGGTGACAGTGTGTGCGTGTGTTCAGGTAGAGGTGACAGTGTGCGTGTGTGTTCAGGTAGAGGTGACAGTGTGTGCGTGTGTTCAGGTAGAGGTGACAGTGTGTGTGTGTTCAGGTAGAGGTGACAGTGTGTGTGTGTGTTCAGGTAGAGGTGACAGTGTGTGTGTGTGTTCAGGTAGAGGTGACAGTGTGTGTGTGTGTTCAGGTAGAGGTGACAGTGTGTGTGTGTGTTCAGGTAGAGGTGACAGTGTGTGCGTGTGTTCAGGTAGAGGTGACAGTGTGTGCGTGTGTTCAGGTAGAGGTGACAGTGTGCGTGTGTGTTCAGGTAGAGCTGACAGTGTGTGCGTGTGTTCAGGTAGAGGTGACAGTGTGCGTGTGTTCAGGTAGAGGTGACAGTGTGTGTGTATTCAGGTAGAGGTGACAGTGTGTGTGTGTGTGTTTAGGTAGAGGTGACAGTGTGTGTGTGTGTTCAGGTAGAGGTGACAGTGTGTGTGTGTGTGTTTAGGTAGAGGTGACAGTGTGTGCGTGTGTTCAGGTAGAGGTGACAGTGTGTGTGTGTTCAGGTAGAGGTGACAGTGTGTGTGTGTGTGTGTTTAGGTAGAGGTGACAGTGTGTGCGTGTGTTCAGGTAGAGGTGACAGTGTGTGTGTGTTCAGGTAGAGGTGACAGTGTGTGTGTGTTCAGGTAGAGGTTACAGTGTGTGTGTGTTCAGGTAGAGGTGACAGTGTGTGTGTGTGTGTGTTCAGGTAGAGGTGACAGTGTGTGTGTGTTCAGGTAGAGGTGACAGTGTGTGTGTGTGTGTGTTCAGGTAGAGGTGACAGTGTGTGCGTGTGTTCAGGTAGAGGTGACAGTGTGTGTGTGTTCAGGTAGAGGTGACAGTGTGTGTGTGTGTTCAGGTAGAGGTGACAGTGTGTGTGTGTTCAGGTGGAGGTGACAGTGTGTGTGTGTGTGTTCAGGTAGAGGTGACAGTGTGTGTGTGTGTTCAGGTAGAGGTGACAGTGTGTGTGTGTGTTCAGGTAGAGGTGACAGTGTGTGTGTGTTCAGGTAGAGGTGACAGTGTGTGCGTGTGTTCAGGTAGAGGTGACAGTGTGTGTGTGTTCAGGTAGAGGTGACAGTGTGTGCGTGTGTTCAGGTAGAGGTGACAGTGTGTGTGTGTTCAGGTAGAGGTGACAGTGTGTGTGTGTGTTCAGGTAGAGGTGACAGTGTGTGTGTGTGTTCAGGTAGAGGTGACAGTGTGTGTGTGTGTTCAGGTAGAGGTGACAGTGTGTGTGTGTGTTCAGGTGGAGGTGACAGTGTGTGTGTGTGTTCAGGTGGAGGTGACAGTGTGTGTGTGTTCAGGTAGAGGTGACAGTGTGTGTGTGTTTAGGTAGAGGTGACAGTGTGTGTGTGTGTTCAGGTAGAGGTGACAGTGTGTGTGTGTGTTCAGGTGGAGGTGACAGTGTGTGTGTGTTCAGGTAGAGGTGACAGTGTGTGTGTGTTCAGGTAGAGGTGACAGTGTGTGTGTGTGTGTTTAGGTAGAGGTGACAGTGTGTGTGTGTGTTCAGGTAGAGGTGACAGTGTGTGTGTGTTCAGGTAGAGGTGACAGTGTGTGTGTGTTCAGGTAGAGGTGACAGTGTGTGTGTGTGTTCAGGTAGAGGTGACAGTGTGTGTGTGTTCAGGTAGAGGTGACAGTGTGTGTGTTCAGGTAGAGGTGACAGTGTGTGTGTGTGTTCAGGTAGAGGTGACAGTGTGCGTTTGTGTTTCAGCTCCGGCGCCCCCTGCTGTCCATCCCTAAGAACGAGCCCAGAGGTCGCACTGGAGCTCGCTTGTCCACCACCCGGAGGAGCACGCAACCCAAGACCAGCACCCTGGGTAGCCCCGTGTGTGTGTGTGTGCGTGCGTGTGCGTGTGTGTGTGTGTGTGTGTTCTATGTACCTCTTTGTGTAACCCAATGCAAATACATTCATTTTATGTTTCATCTTCAATGTACGTCATTCCTTCAAAACGAGAACTCCCCAAGCAATCAATATTCAGTATTTTGTCGACACTGTTGAATTCACCGAAATCTTTGCATCTTACCATACCAGTGACGTTTGGTTTACCCACACACACTTTGCACAGGAGTCGATCACCCTGTCCTGTTGAGTTTAATTCTGACACAAAGAGAAACACCCCACTTAGTCTAGTCCCCTTATAGGGCCCCATCACCCAGTCCACACCCTCTGTGGCTGACCAATGACCAATGCTCTCTGTTCTGTCCCCGATAAAGAAACTTTATTGGACTGTGAAGGTGAGATGCACACCTCTACCCGCTAACCACTGCTCCCTGCTGCACTTCCTCCCCCCTGACTTCAACCCTGCTCACCTGATTGGGCGCTCTGCATGTTTGTCCTGCATCTCCCCTTACCCCACCCATCCCCTCCCCCCACCCCACATTTTCTGCTTCCTTAGCGCTAGTCCCGAGCCCTGCCGAAGCCCCGCCTCCCCACACACGTTCCCCTCGGTCTTGCTGAGCTGTTAGCTGCGTTAACCGTTAGCTTTTTAGCTGTTAGCTTGTTAGCTGTTTGTTGCCAGTTAGCTTCCCTCGGCGTGCCGTGTTCTGATCGCGTGTGCAAATGTCGCGTGCCCACAGCACATGGTGACCAGAAGCGGTCGGTGACCTTCACAGAGACCCAGGGGGCCGTTGGGGCAGACCCCCAGCCTGTTGCCCCCAGCTCTGCCTCAAGCCCCGCCCCAAGCCCCGCCCCCAGCTCCAAGTCCCCCACCGTGGAGGTCCCGTCCACCTCTGCCACCGTCACTGCCGACCTGCATGTTCCTGCCATCATACAGGTGAGCTGTAGGCTGTGACATCATATAGACAGGAGGTGACCTCATACAGGTGAGCTGTAGGCTGTGATGTCATTTAGGTGATGTGTAGGTTGTGATGTCATCACCAACCTCCTCCCCCCTCCCCCTCCAGGTTCCTCCCACTGCCAGCAGCCGCGAGAAGAGAGACCAGTGGGGCCTGCGGTGCAGCCTCTCCCCCCCTCCTCACCCCTCCTCCATCTCCCGCCCCTCCACCCCCACCCCCCCCTCCCGATCGCCCCTCCCCCTCTCCCGCACCTGCTCCCCGCTCCCCCCGCCACCGCTCCCCGTGCTGGGGACGGCGCCGGCCCCGGGGCCGCCTCCCCCTCCTCCCCTGCTCCCTCCCCCCCCGCTCCACCCTCCCGCCGCCGCCCCTCCCCCCCCCCGCCGCGGCAGCGCCGCGGGAGAGCCCCGGGGACGAGGACACCCGGGCGCTGCTGCTGCGCGGTAGCCACGACGACGACGACGACGACGGCACAGAGAACCCCCTTCTGGCGCCGCTGCTGGCCCCGCCCACCGCTGCTCGCCGCTCGCCGCGCCGCTGCCCGCTGCCGCTGTCCCCCGTGGACCTGGACCTGGACGAGTCCCACGTCTGAGCGGCCATCTTAGGGAGGCACCGGGGGAAGCCTGATGCCGCAGAGACGGAAATGTGCTGCTAGCGTGCTAGCTAGCGATGCTTACGTATTTGCAGTGTGGTGGCGGAAGGGCAACATGATGCGGATACAACAAATGTGCCATCTTGCGAACCGTAAACGATTCCCAAATGTTTTCCAAACTCTTAACGGTCAGCTTGTTTGCGCGGTAATGAACTTAGCTTTAGCGCCTTGTTTTACTGGAACTGCTTTTTAAAATCATTCAATCATTTTTGTTTCAATGTATATTTCAGAGTATTTCAGAGGGTTTCACCGACTATAGAATATATACTGATATTTACTGGCAAATTGAGATTTTTATGAAAAGTTAGATGAGATGAGGGAGGAGGGAAAATAATCTGTAATTTATTTGTCAGATGTAACTCTCAGTTCAGGTTGAAGACTAACTGAACAGTGGCTCAGTTGAATAACAAATTATAGAGAGATCTAATGTTGATGTTCGTGTGTTTGTCTGTCTCATGCTGAAGCTGACCTAGCATATTTTATAAATAATCATATAGTACTGACATCGCTATGATGATATGTAATAATTATATAGTACTGCAAACAATAATATAAGTAATTATTATGTGTACTTGTTCTAAATGTCCAGAGTGTCAACTTGTATTTTTGAGGTAATAACTGTCCTGTGTCTTCGTCATTCACCCATTCATTGTGTGTCTTGTACTGCCTGTTTGTCTTCTCTGTGCAGTCAGTCAATAAAGCTTCATGAGGTTATATCAGCAATTTTGCTGCAATAAAGGTATTGTTTATGATTCTGAGTGTTTCAACCAATAAATTATGGTCTGTGTAAAAGCAATTTCCTAGTCCAGCCTTAGGATGACGCGCTTCAAACACTAGGTCATTTTCGGATGGTTTGTGGTTGATAACAAGTTATTTATTGTAGCGAAGATGAAAAATGGATTATGTACCTTGATTTAGGATGGTTCAACCAACGGGGAGATGCGGTGGCGGTGGATCGAACGAGTTCCAATGTTCCAAAATGTAGCGCTTGCTGTGGTCAAAAAACCTTTTGGCTGCATGCCTTGCCAGTTGTCTAATGAACGACGCCCGTAGACAGCTTTAATTAGCTCTATTTGGTCAGGTGCTGCAGTCACCTGTCAAAGTAGGGTGTGCCCAATGCAAGTTCACACCTCCATATTGCTTCACAATACACAAAGCAAATCTAAATAACAAAATATTATTAAATTAAATTATGATAAATGCAAATCCTAAATTTAATTGTTTATCCTTTGATTTCATAACTATAAATAACAACAATAAGCATAACCCATTCTGGCTCCAACAGTCTGGGTGTGTATATTTTCATATTGTTTGTTAACGTTGGAATGGAGAATCAACGGCGCAGTGTAAAATTGCAGCGGCCGCTAGCTGTGAGGTTGGAGTACAGACACTGGGGGTACCGTGCTACTTGTACTGGCCTTTAGCCTGTGAGTCGCCAGTAGGCACTTCCACAATGATGCATCAAGTATGACAGCATTGGGTAGCCGAGTGTCCTGGCTAATAATTACAAACAATGGAGCTGAAAGGGACTGAAGAAAAGAGGATATCATTGTAATCACACTGAGGTCGATGTGGCCGATGCTACTTTGATGTAGTTCCCATGCGCCGTACTGTTGTAGGAAAATGGCAGAGGTGGCAACCGTTTATGGCAGGCCGAATGTGCCACAACTTGCGCTTCTTAACACGTTCAAGTTTTCTGAACGCGTTCAAAACTTTTGAAGTGCGAGTTGTGGCACCTTTGGCCTGCCATACATGTCCACTCCCGCCCGCGTCCGCAAAATTGATCATTTCTGCCCGCACACGAGATGCATTGATTTTGTGTTTTCTCCCATCCTGCAGGAGAAACACATACTTTTATAGGCTATTAATAAAGAGAAGAGATGAGTTGAAACATCAAATTTGCCATATTTAGTGGCGACATTAACAAAGTGTTGCGATATGTCAACAAAGCCTTTCCCGGTGACGTAGTCATATGGCCGTATGTCTAGACAGCACACTTCCACACATTTCACTATAGTTTGTTCAATGTGTGTAGGGAGAAGTAGTGATGGGACCAAGACCGCATATGTCGAGTCCGAGTCCAGACCGATTCTTTAGAGGGTCAAGACTGAGTCGAGACCGATACCGTTGGTTTTTAAATGCAGCCGAGATCGAGTCAAGACCGAGTCTTTGAGGAGTCAAGGCCGAGTCGAGACCGAGTCTTTAAGGAGGCAAGACCGCATCGAGACCGATCAAAAAGAGCAGATTTTCATGATTTACTTACGTTTAACATCACCCAAGTATCATATTCAACTGTTAAATTCACAAAGGGTAGAGTGGGGATTGTTCACTAGAGGAGCAGTCTAGCACACACGTGTCTACCAAACTTCTTCTCTGAACAATACTTTAAGGCTAGGAGCTCAGCTGGTGTCATATATATATATATATATATATATATATATATATATATATATATATATATATATATATATATATATATATATATCATAACACAGTGTCCAATGTTCCAAAATCTTACTCATTACAACAGTCTACAATTAACAATATAGACCACCCCCCCCCAAAAAAAAAAACGTTCCGAAGCGAATGAGAGTTCAAAGTGTGACATTTAATTTTATCAGCAAACATCAGTTAGTTACAAATACGTTGCAAAGTAATTTGCATCCACACATGAAACGCTACAGGGAGAAAAATTCTCCCAGCATTTGGAGCAGTATACAATGCTATGCTCCCGTTTTTAAGTACCATCAGTGAACAGGAGTATTCACATTATATACAACATTTGTAACAATGACAAGATAATAGGCCCTAATTTACTTAACAATGTTTCAAAATCTTACTCATTACAAAAAAACAATTATCCCCTTGGGGACATTAAGACATCAACAATACAGAGGCCTTTAGCAACCCCCAACAACCCTCCCCCCAAAAAAACAACAACAACAACAACACCTGTTGGCAGAGTAGCCATACAGCAGCAGGTAACTCCGTGAGAAACCCTTCGCACCGAACTCGGTGGAATATAATAAAGGAAGGAGGCTAGGAGGACAATCACTCTGTTTAACGTACCACTCACTGCAATGACAGCTAGTACTCTGACATACTGCGCAGCATGCAGGAAGGCCCTTTTATTGAACACGCCCACTTAACACAGGTCAACACAGGTGATCGCAATCACACAATAAATCAAGGTAAATCAATATGCTCTGTCATAACAAGAAAATAATACATACGATTAAACATATTCTGACAAAACATAAATTAGGAAAATATATAATTGAGAGCATCTCTCAACAACACAGAAACCTTTTAATAGCTTATACCTATACCTCCCAACCACTTTACTCCTACCCATCAACACGATTGGAGTTGCACTTAAAGTTCCCATATTATGCCCCGTTTCCACAAATTAAAATAGTTCCCAGGTGTGTCAGAGACATGTCTGTGACATGCTTTGGTCAAAATTGCCTTTGGATCAAATATTGTAGGTCTCTCTTCATCACTTAAAAACAGCTCTGTTCAAAACGGTCTGTTTCAGGGCCTGTCTCTTTTATGTAAATGAGCTACACCAGACCACGCCCACCTCTCTGCGAGGGGCGTGGTCCCTACGGAGCCGAGCCTCGGCTCCATAGCCATGTGCTAATGTTTACAGACTGACTCGGCCAATGGCTGGCAGAAACTCTGTGGTTCAACCTAGAGTACTATAGAGAGACTCTAGTCTCTCTAAAGGACTCTAGTTCAACCCTACCAGTTTGAGCCTGAATCTGACGCAGAGGGAGAGACGCCGGCTGAAATTCTTA
The DNA here is from genome assembly GCA_036785325.1 of Urophycis tenuis. Lineage (NCBI taxonomy): Eukaryota > Metazoa > Chordata > Actinopteri > Gadiformes > Phycidae > Urophycis > Urophycis tenuis. The sequence continues at coordinate 81,450 of JAXIVH010000347.1, read as the reverse complement.
CTCTGCGGCTGCCGCAGGAGGTTTCTGAATGGTAAGTTACATATAACATGCGACTTTATATATTTATTTTTTTACGTTCTGTGTGTTATTACACTGTTACTTACATGTTAGCTCCTGCTAACGGTTACGTCTTCGCTGTATCTTTGTTACTTCGAGCTTTTTTGGTGAATGAGCAATTTTGTAAATAGTGTAGTAACATTATACTTATCTCTCTTGACTGTATTCTTGCTATCTACGGATAAATGTATAATGTAGAAACTAGTAGGCTATCAAACGATGCTTGCATAGTAGGCCTAACCTAAATTCTATATTTCGCAAAGTTTGTGATTGTTTTAGCAGAGGTGTTTCATCGTAACAGCACCCTGACGTTTGTTGTTCTAGGTCTTTAGGATTTACTTTTGTATTTCAGCATAAATATGTCTGTATCAGTAATGTGTCATTCTGGTAGAAAATCGAGGCAGTGTAATGTTGATTAAAATGCCACTGTTTTCCACCTCAACATTATTCAAATGTCACAAGTTTTATGCACTTGACATGGTTAGGAAAATCTTACTTCTTATCCAACTATGCTTGTGTACTTGCATTCAAGTGAAATTCTAACTAATTTTCTTTTGACAGGTGTTTGTGTGGAAACTGCAACACCATTCCCACAGAGCAGGAAAATGTCTGCTGTCTTGAGATAGCACAGGTAGTATCTACATATTCAAAGTGAAAACTAGTTTATCTTGATTATGGTTTATTTCATACTTATGAAACACAATGGCATTTATTGTTTGCAGGTTACCAGACGGCTGCAGGAGGTTGAGGGGAACCAGAAATGCATGGTGGACCATCCTGGATTGGAGCCTGTATGCCTCAATGTATACTCCCTCCAGAATGCAAGCCAAATTTTGTAGACACTTTTTAAACATTTATTGACATTGCATTACTAACAAATAAGTTATAACTGTGCTAATCAAAACAAAGTAGCATAACAAAATAATAGATCTATATAATAGATGTGTATAGACAAGAAAAAAATGTACAACTCCACATAAACACATTAAATGTTCAACGCAACGAAGCTTCTGGTGGGAGTAGGGGCAGGAGGAAACATGTCAGCCCGATGGGATGGATGGCAGGCCGGTGTTAGAGCAGGTTGATGGGTACCACGCAGGTGTAGACTCAGGGATGGAGAATCTGTAGAAACACAGAGTGTGTGAAAATAGTTTAGTGGTAGTAGTAGAGGGGAGGAGACGAGAGGAGGGATAGTGCTCTTAGTAGCCATATGTTTTAGCAGGCAATCCATAAAAATAAAATGGGATACAAAACAAAAAAGTAATTGCTATATCTTGTCCAATTGCTTGAAGTCGTTACAGGTACCTTGCATATCGCTCTTTTGTGAGCTGGTGTTGGGGCTTGCTGGGACGCAGAATCCGGGTCGTCATCCCAGCTTGTGTGGTCCTTAGAATCCAAACGGAGTTTCCTGATGCCACAGGTCACTACGTGGGATTCAAACAGCTGCTTGATTGAAGCGGGACACATAACCCGCAATGACCTCCTCCTTGTCTGGCCGCTCAAACTGTGCAGCAAGGTCTTCAGGAACAGGGATTGCCGGGACTGCATCAGTGTAGGGTGCCGGGTCCATAAACACCTTCTCGAAGATGAGGTCCATCATGTCCACTACATACCCTGTTTTATACAAGAAATGCACAGACATTGTTTACTTTTTTCAGAGACTGAAAGTGTTTTGCTCATTACCTCCTGACACTTTATCTAATTTATTATTTTTCATAAGGTTTGTGTGTGTGTGTGTGTATTACTTTATACAGTTATTTATTGTTGAAATGTTTATAGATTGTAAGTGCAACAAGTAAAAAAAATCCTTTAGTTTTGGTATAAAAAATTAAAAAGTAAACTCTTACTGTATGTTGGCTCTGTCTTTAGGGGTTTTGCTCTACACTCTCCCTTCAATGCCTTCGGGAAGTGCACCTTGAAGAGGGGTACACCTTGGTCCGTCTTTGCTTGTGGTCGGTTGGCGTTTTCGTTGTAGTACATTGCCGCCAAGTAGAGTCTGTAATAACAAAAGAAAAAAATCTAAAATGTCAGAAACTTTATTATATTTATGATAACATGTAACTCCTTACTAACTTCTTCCCAAGTAAATGCAGCCTAATGAAGCTGGCTGTTTACCTGCACTCCTGTAAGAAGCCCGTAGAGTCTTGAAGGACAGCTGTGTGCCTACACAACGTGTTTCCATCTCTGTCTGGCATGCAACATCTCTTGATGCAGGAATCTGTGCCGTTGATGTTTTTGATGAGCTGGTCTATAACAAGCACACAGGGGTTAGAAAAAAACATCTTCTCAGAACAAATGTAATCATCCCTCCCCCCACTATGTATCTGAGAACAGTGAGAAACATTTTTTTCACATGCATTTTAATATACCATTGAATAATGACTGAATACATAAGGTAAGCAACAAAACATAGTTTGTTTGTATGCACAGGACAGGCCAGGACAGTCTGATGACAGAGAGTTCTGAGGTTGAAGTCCTATAATAACAAAATGCACCCGAGACAGTGACATGTCTGTAGCTACGACATGTCCGCTATTCTGCTGCAGCAGAGGAAACTCTGCTGTTCTCAGCTCCACGGCCACTCGTGGCCACGACCGCTAAAATGCGGGACGATACTGTAAACCGGTGCGTGTTTATCAAAGCTTGGTCGCCGTGCAGAGGCACCAGTCGGTTTGAGCTGCGTTCAAAACGCCTCAGGCAGTGATCACTGCTCCAGTATAATGGGTAAACCTGAAACTCACCCAGTGATAAACGTTCCGCGGTGCAAAAATAAGGGCGATTAAAATGCGTTATTTCTGTGTCATTCATTCATCTTAATGAACGCGTTAGAGTCCCGGCCCTAGTTTTAACGTAACTTTAGTATAAGCAGACTATGTCGCGGCCCAACAGCACTTTATGCTAGCCGCCATGCTAACAGGGCCGCCAAGCCGGCTAAACAGTAAATCAGAATAAAATGTTCAAACTTACAGCTTCCACGTTCGTAGTTGGATCGCGGACAGTTGGTACCGATCCATTTTTAATCCGCAGGGATTTAACAAATCCAGTTTTATACTTTCCCTCGTTGATGAAGCAGTCCGACGTGAAATGGTTAGCACACACATACAGCACTTTGGGAACTGCTGTAGGGACATCACCATCAAAAATGAAATTCACCCATTGAGTCCTCAGAACCTCCGAAGAGGGAGGTTTATAAAGAGTTGTGTGCTCATTTTGCAGCCAACAACAGAGCAACCACTTCTTCCAGCTCGTACCTTCGCCATTGTGACAACCGGAGCAACGCTAGCGAGCGGAATAATGGCGGTGTTTAGAAACTTTGTTAGGGGCGTGGCAAACCTTCACCGGAGGCGTTGCCACCAGCCTGAGGGGAGCGGCCGAGTCTGTTGCTGACGTCATTTGCAGACCATTTCTCAAACAGCCCGTTTTAGCGCACATTTTCTAAAGACTAAGAAAGCAAAAAAACGAGAGGATGAACTTTTTTCATATCAGGAGGGATTGTAGACAGGCCGGGGATGCATATTATTGATAGAAAACCGCTCTAAAGTGCATTTTGCATAATATGGGACCTTTAAGAAAAATGAAAGATGCCAGCAATCTGTGACTCCAACATAAGGATGGCTCCTGGCTGAAGAGGCCAACACTTTCATGGCCAGCATGTAGATTTGAGGGAAACGCTCTTGATGTTTTGCCCAAAGGTCTGGAGCATTCTCAATGTCTGTGTCTTCAGTTGTCTCAAAGTGTTTTGCAACCTGTACAGAAATGCTTGTTTGCCCTGTGCTGTGCTTTTTGTGGGATTTGTACCTCGACAGCAGGCGAGCACATTTCTTAGTTGGGGAGTTTTCTTCCTGTTCCTGTGTGGCATCCAAGTCGGCTGTTTCCCTGAATCTCTCCGCTCCGTACTTTAAATCTCTGCAACAAGTATTTCTGTAAGACATGAGAGACAAAAGCATTAGATTTTATTAATGACATTTCCTGGAATAATATAACTATTGTATAATGTTACCATCACAATTTGAGGTCAAATGTACCACGCTCAGTTTAAGATGTTGGTGAGTTAACAATGATAATGATGATGATGATAATAAAGCAATTCAATGGCAACTGGGTTTCCTGTACTAAAAATGAGGTGATATGAAATTGTGGCTGACATGCTGAGTGAAGGGGAAATTGGGCAGTGGTGAGGCCAATTACATATCTACTAACCTTGAAGTGATTTTTTCAACTCCTCTCTGTATCGCTTCTGAAATGCTGCACCCTGCTTGCACGTTACATCCAGATCAACCCAACTTAGTCCAAATTGTGGGTCTCGTTGTCTCGGTCTAAAATTACGAGTCCGCCTCCTTCCAATGAAAGTCAAGTCCGGGTCAAGACCGAGTATTTTTGCTTTCGAGACCGAGACGAGACTGAGTAAGCAAAACATTTTCATTAAGTTCTCGAAAGAAACCGATACAGGATCATAACCCCAAACAAAACAACTGTGTATCTAATATAATACATATTACAACTTTCTCTCTCTCTCACACACACACACAGCACTGAATGTATGACTGCAGACCGTAGCATGAGCAGAACTTAGCGTTAGCCTTGAGACCCCTCAGAGACTTGTGTCATCAGTAGGGTTAGGGTTAGTAATAAAAACAAAAACAATACCTACACACTATAGAGACACAGCAATGTGTCTCTAGTGTGTAGATATTGTTGGTACTCGTCTTGGTCCTGTGGCCAGAATGGAGGATGACAGACCCATCATGCAGGGCTTGACGACCGGAGCCGGTCCAGTGACTCTCACTTATCCCCAGAGTGTCCAGATGGTACCTTTGCATCTCACTGAGGACTTGTGCTGTCTTGGTGGTCTTAAACATGGTTTGGACGCTCCATGCTCCAATGCAGATCTTGGTTTTAGGCCCCAGTAGACCCTCTTTCACGCTCCTGACTTCCCTTCGTATTTCATCAGAAGTCATACTGCCACCAAAGAGTTTGGGTGGCCGGGGTCTACTATGGGCCAGATGTCAATAGGATTTCTCATTGCAGTTTTTTTTTTTTTACGAGTGGCGTTGTTAGCGCCACGCCCAACCCCCAACCTGGAGGACCAGGTGCTGCCTTTGGTCTCACTCCTCACCCGGGACCAATCTGGTATGGTTGAACCTCCAGCATAGCTCACAGGATCATAGAAGCACGCAAGCCTCTCCACCACGACAAGGTCACAGCACAGGGAGAGGAATGGTACAGCATACACCACAGGAAACAACACAGCAAACAGTACAGCAAAGTGGCATAACTTCTAAATGTTGAATGCGCTTGAATTGAATGGGCATCCGGGGGGGGGAGTGTGACTAGTCATCAAATTAGTAACTACCCACTAATTACAATGTGCCTAATGACTTTGTTGTTAGGCCCAGAACAACGACTAGACAAATTTGGGTTAAACTACCAAAAACAAGCGCCAACTAGGGGCCAATTAGATGCCAATCAGTGCTGGGATCTGCCGAGTGCAATTCCCACGGCCAGATTAAAAGGGTCAATCAAGGTCCAAATTCATCCAATTACTCGGGTGGCTAAGTAATGACTGCCGTAGGCCTAATCGAGGTAAATGTAGGCGGCACGGGTCAGATAAGGGGCCAGATTGAATCCAAATCGGTCTAATTCTTCGGACACTCAAATAGCGAATGCTATAGGCAAAATTGGAGCCAATTGTGAGCGGCAAGCCTATTAGCCCGGATCCCTCGATGCACGAGAATGGCCACGTGGATCGTAGAAGTACACTATTTACTGCACCGTTTACTGTACCGTTTACCTGCAGCGTAAGCCGCGCCTAACCAAGAATACTGCGGCGGGGCTGGGCTACTAGTCCAACAGAACTAGTAATGTCCATCAGGGTTTCTTGTCGTACATTCACATTCAATCACAAATATTACTACACTTTAATTAACAATAAACAAAAACTATAACAGTCATTCACAAGCAAACTTAATTATTTTAATCGATTCAACACATGTCTAACGCCGCCGCGATGCATGCTGGGAAAACATTGTCGCGCATAGCAACCACAACATTGAACGCGACAATACACTTGCATTTAGGGCATTTAGCAGATTCTTTTGTCCAAAGCGACTTACAAATGTAATCAGAAGATGGTGAAACACTTCATTGCTGTTACTACAGTGAGCAAGTCACCAGCACAACAATTGCTAGGTTAGCCATAGCTAATAGACAACATCTCTAGCCTACGTTTTACACTACAAAACACAAGGGCACAGTCATTTAACACTATCATTTACATTATAAATGAAAACAACTTGTTTATATAAGTTTTATAACCGCATTCATAAACCTAGAACCGTTGTGTTTTTATTACCTTAGCATGAGCCCTTCACTACCTTGTGTTGCAGCGCCATGTTTCTACAGATACCGGAGATAAGATAATATTAAATAAGACATTCCTTTATTAATCCCCCTTAGGATAAATTCACAGTGACCAGCAGTACAAGGGGATAGAGGAGTGCAATAGAAGACCTGAGTATAGACAATAAACACTAAACAATAAATAGATTTACCTAAATTAAGATTTAAAATGATATGCGAGCTCTTAGAATCAGGTCAGATGAAAAAATGAAAACCTATATACATATAGTAGTCATCATTGAGATGAACAGTGCTATTGGTAGATGGACATACATAGTAATCATTGAGATGGACAGTGCAATTGGTAGATGAACAGTGCAAAGTATGCCTAAGTGACAGATCCCCAACCATATCTATGTCCCCAACAACACGAAACTACCTAAACCACTCGACAGTCGATAAGTCAAACACAGGCAGTCAATTCATCATCCAACATCTTCCTCTCGCGGACCCTGGCGTCCCAACGTGTCAACTAGTTTGCACTGAATAGAAAATCGGATGATCAATTTTGGAATTCAATGTTGTGCGATGTTAGGTCGGCGCGTTTTCACTTACCCGCCCATTAAATGGTGAATTTGTGGAGACCAATCCAAAAGGAGATAAATAACCATATTTATTATTATTTATTTTATTTCTAGAGTCATTCTAAAGGCTATCCTCCACATTTATTTCACTCCAACTCTGGGCGATGACATCATCGTTTACGTTTCTGGTGTCCACACGAATCCAAGACCTGAAACGTTTTTGACTTTTCCACCCTGGGACCTGGTTTCAAAAAAGTGCTTTTTCAGGCCCCGAAAACGCCGGATCCATCGTTACGGTCGGATGCGGTTTCACCCGAAAATCGTCTCCGTGTGGATGGGCCCTGAGTCCTGTTGAGGTGTAGATAAAAAAATAAAAATAAAAAAAAAGATGTCATTTAAAAATTGGGCAGAATAGATGTGCAAGTGTGCAAAATACAAAATGTGTAAATATACGGGATTATTCAGGTAGTGTAAGTAAGACAAGTGAGAAGACATAAACTAGACATTACTTGTCTTACATATACTACCTGAATAATCCCGTATATTTACACATTTTGCACACTTTGCTCACTGTATTAACAACAATGAGGTGTTTCAACATCTTCTGATTACATTTGTAAGTCGCTTTGGACAAAAGCATCTGCCAAATGCCCTAAATGCAAATATAAATGTATTGTAGCGTTCAATGTTGTGGTTGCTTAGCCTGGGAATTCCCATGCTGCTTTGCGCGCGATTTAATTCTCACTGCAAAGACAGCCTTGGAAACCACCGCCCTTATTTTCCCCTGAGTTAGGGAACCAATCACAGAACACGGGGTGGGGGGGGGGGCAGCAATACGATGACGACGTCTATGCACGACACCGAAGCTTGTAGCGTGTTAATCAAACATGGCAGCGGACACAACGTTACCGTTCGATGCAGCTTTAGAAAGTGTATTAAGTAGCTTTTGTAGGAATTAATTTAATTTTAGTAGCTAATTTTTAGTAGCACTTGGCTATGAATCGCGCGCAAAGCAGCATGTGAAGAACCAGACGCCATTTGATAGACATTCGTAGCGCCCAATAAACGGCTCTAGGCATTCGTAAACCACGCCTCAAATACGAGAAAATGCACACCTAGTTCCCAGACCACCATTTCATCGAGATGTGGACGCGTCAGCCAGGCTAGTGCGAGGCGGAGTTTGATAGTGAATTGCGCCCCCTGTTGGAAAAGTGCTCCCATCTTCTAGGAGATCTGCTCACCAAGAATAAAATATCTGTGATGGCATACTTTCAGCTTGTTTCATACAATAGCCATCGGTTTAGATGTGTAATCGAGCTTCTTTGACTGGCTAAACAATGATTGAATTGTACCTGTATTGTAGATGAAGATGCGATGAATGGAGGTAGAGAGGGAAGCAGGGCAGGCATGCGGGAATGCGGGGTAGGCAGGCCAGGCAGGGTAAGCAGGTGGATAAACAGACAAAGGAAACTCCAATAGATTCCAAATGGTTAGTGGATAGGTTAGTGGTTAGTGGGTAGCAAAGTAGATCCAAATGATTTAAACAGTACGAATAGTCTATGGTTGATGGATATATAGTCAAATAAAGGGTTCCATATGGCTTCAATAGGTTTTTTGGGAACCTGTAGCCTGTAAAGAACTGTATGCTCTACATCTTCCTAGTTCCTTTGTTCTCTGAATTCAGAAGGTCAAAGGTGAGGGTCGGCCATCTTAAGCTAAAAGCCTCCTCACAAACTATCAAAGTAAAAGTCCTCATTCAAAGTAAAAGATCCTAAATTTAAACAAAGGTAGCTTTGCTCCTATAGCACTCATTGAACTAATTTAAAGCAAAATGGCTCCTACAATATCTCATCGACTAATTTGACACCGTGTGAGCGAATAGAGGCTGAACTATAAGCTTAAACATCAATAACACGGATTCCATAGAAATACAACAGGTATCCACAGTTTTACTGGGAATATATAACATGCAACAACCCTAACATGCAAAAAAGATTTCAAACATTTTATTATTACATTTTTAAATATAATAAATACATAATTTTAGCATGGCAGTTTGCAAAAGCAACATACAATTAAATAACAATTAAATTATTTTCCACAATACAATGTGTGTATTTAATTCAAATATAGAAAACAATTTCTGTGAATGTGTTTGGATGGATGTGTGTGTTTGTGTTTGAAAAGATGTGCATGTGTTTGGATGGCTTTGTACGTGTGCATATGTAGATATATTATTCGATGTTAGTGTACGTATATGTATGAGGTTATATCTTTTCTAAAATGGCTGTGCTTTTTTGGCATCAAATAATGTGCCACCATGGCATTCTGGGATTGCACCCTTAATGTACAGATGATGAAAACAAGATATTATTCCAGATGATTTTTGAGAACAGCAATAGGAATCCAGGGTCGGTCCTGGAGGGGTATAATGGGAGCAATTGCACCCGGGCCTGGTGTGGAGGGGGGCCCCAAGAAAATAAAAATAACGTTGTCTCTGATCCTGAATTAAGTGTATTACCAAGTGTGTCTCTAACAGCATAAGGAGACCCTGTACGTTGCAAGGCTGTTAACGATTTATTTTTTAAAAATGTATAAAAAGCCCCCCCTCCCCCCGTTGGAATAATCGAAGGCTCAAGACGTGAGATCTAGGCTACATTCAGTTAGTTGGTAGTAGGCTAAATCAAAATGTCTGGAAACAAATCAGGTTTTCAAAAGAGAGAGGAAAATAAAGGGAGGACCACACACACCACCACAAAAAAGTGGGCAGAAAATGCTAAACGAGTCTATAGTTCTTGGCTGAGTAGACAAACGGCAGACAAATTTGAGGATACTGGGACAGATGCTAGCACATCCACCAGTGCTCTCTCCGCAACACAGGAAGGAGCAGACAGTGACCCTCCTGCTAGCACATCCAGTGCTATGGAGGATGTAACGGTAAATGTTGCTGATGTCCAAGGCTTTAGACAGTCCATCGGAGAGTCACAAAATGGAGCTTGAGATTGACTTATTTGATCCTGCACAGTGGCCAGACAGAATGCACCATGACACCAGGACAGACATAGTCAGACATAAACCACTGCAGGTGACTGACTTCAATTTTCATAAAACGGATGGCCGTCATTTCACACCAGCAAACTACACCAGGAAAGTCGGTGCCCTATGTGTACCTCGGCCATGGCTAGTCTACTCAAAGTCTGCCAAAGCTGTTTTCTGTTTCTGTTGTAAATTGTTTGGTAGTGACAAGGGTGTCTTCACTCCTGGCTTTTCAAACTGGGTCAAGTTATCAACGAGATTGGCCGAACACGAGAGTTACCGTTGTCATCTGGAGAATTTCTCAAAGTGGAAAACTTTTGAATTCGCTTTGGCTTCTGGTACAATTGACAGCCACCAGCAGGCAGAGCTGGAGAGTGAGAGACAACGGTGGCATGATGTGCTTACTAGAATTGTGGACTGCGTTATGTTTCTTGCATTGCAAAATCTTCTATTTAGGGGAAGTTTCGATCGACTTTACCAAGAGAATAATGGCAATTTCCTAAAGCTTGTAGAATTTCTCGCCAAATATGATGCGCCACTAGGCTGACTCCTCACTCAGTCGAAGACCAGGCCTACCCACTACCTTAGCAAACACATCCAGAACGACTTCATTGGACTCCTAGCTGAGGCAGTGTTAGAAAAAATAGTTCAGAGGGTCAGAAAAGCTGGATACTACAGCATGATGATGGACTGCACACCAGACATGTCACACAAGGAGCAGCTCTCCTTTGTTTAGAGATATGTCACAACAGACCAAATGGTAGAGTTGCATGAGAGCTTTTCACTTGCAAATAATCAAGGATTGCAGGGGACAATGCTTCGATAACGGAGCAAACATGAGAGGTGTGCACAAGGGAGTGCAAGCAAGGGTGAAGCAGGTCAATAAGCAGGCCTTCTTTGTGCGCTGTTACCCTCATAACTTGAATCTGGCTATTGAGCATGCAGCCAAGTCATCAAATGAAGCCAAAAACTTTTTTGGAATGATCAATCAGCTATACAAATTATTCGGAAAATCAACGAAGCGTTGGGCCATTCTCGAAAAAAGATGTACATATCACATTGATATCTCTCTCTGAGACCAGATGGAGGCTCGCACTGACGCAACAAGAACGGTGATTGAGCAGCTACCCGAAGTCAGAGATGCGCTCTTTGCCGTCAGTGAGGATATCACCTGTGATTCTGAGACCAGCTCTAAAGTCACAAGTCTTGTGCAGGCGATTTAAACTTTTGACTTTTTGGTAAGCCTTGTTGTTTGGCACAAAGTGCTAAATACAGTCAATCAGGCCAGTGTTATCCTGCAGTCATGACACTTGAGCATTGGTGATGCAGTAAGAGTTGTCACAGCTGTTAAAAGAAGAGATAGAACAATATCTATTGAACGGTTTCCAAGATGCAGTTGAAAAAGCAAAAGAACTTGCTGAGAAAATTGACATCCCACCCACTTTCACAGAACATCGTATGCGACGCAGAAAACGGCCTCCCGGTGAAATGGATGAGCCTTTGACAGGCGAGGAAAAGTTTCGCATGTGCTTTTTCAACTGCCTGGTTGACACAGTGATAACAGAGACAGAAGAGCGCTTTTCATATTTGCTTGAGTGCAATCGTCTTTTTTCACATTTTGGAAGACATTAGAAATGTCCAAAAACCTGACCACCACAGAGAGGCCTGTGAGGAGCTTGCAGAGTTTGTGGGGGGGATTGATTGGGGAGAACTGAACAGTGAATTTGGATTTTTGTCACATCTGCTGCCAGGGGATGTGAAAACCCCCTATGAATTGGATGGATTTTTTAGTCGACAGAGACATGAAATCGGCATTTCCGAACACAACTGCTGTTTGCCAGGTGTTTCTTACAATTCCATTCTCAGTCGCAAGTGCAGAGTGCTCTTTCAGCAAACTGAAATTGATCAAGACATATTTGAGATCGACGATGTCCCAGGAAAGACTGTCTGCGTTGGCTGTGTTGTCCATCGAAAACCGTACGGCAAGACAAGTGGATTACAGTGACATAATCGCCAGATTTGCTGCGGCCAAGACACGGCGCATACAGTTTTAAAGGGATATTCCGCCATTTTTGGAAATAAGCTCATTTTCCACCTTCCTTCGAGCAAAACAATCGATCTTTACCCTTTTCCCGTTCATCCAGCCGTTCTGTGAGTCTGGCGGTACAACTTTTAGCTGTAGCTTAGCATAGATCATTGAATCGCATTAGACCATTAGCATCTCGCCCGCTTAGAAGTGATATGACGCGCCTCAAAGTATAGTCCCGGTATACCACCGGTAATAGCAGGTAATCACGTTGGTTGTATTGCCGGAAGAAGCCTACAGGGACTATTGAGGCGCTGTGTCATATCACTGCGCCCATGGTACCTTTGCAACTTTCCTTGATTATTACACCAGAATGAGAGTATAGTTCCGGGTAAAATCAGCCTAGAAAATCGCCACGTTTCATTTTCCGTCGGTCTTATTGCACTTTCAAACTTGAGAAGAGACAAGTTTTAAATGGGAAAAATTCCGGAAATCGTAGTCACTTCTAAGCGGGCGAGATGTGAATGGTCTAATCCGATTCAATGATCTATGCTAAGCTACAGCTAAAAGTTGTACCGCCAGACTCACAGAACGGCTGGATGAACGGGAAAAGGGTAAAGATCGATTGTTTTGCTCGAGGGAAGGTGGAAAATGAGCTTATTTCCAAAAATGGCGGAATATCCCTTTAAGGTAGGAAGATGGGGACGTTAAGACAGCCTGCTGTGGCTGCAGGCCTTCGAAATAATCACCAAAGCAAAGAATGTTGTTAATTCAAGTAAAAAACATAAATGCAAAGTGCAAAGTGTCTGTGGTTGATGTTTTTTGTAGCCTTATTAATTGATCTGAATTGGATGGTTGGTTGTCCTGATTTAGACTGGTGTGCGTTTTTTTTTTTTTTTGGGGGGGGGTCTCGGTGCGCGATGTTGCACCGGGGCCGAGACTACCACAGGACCGGCGCTGTAGGAATCAAATGTAAAATCTGTGTTTCAAAGCTAACAGCGTACAGCCGCCGGCGTCCATGACTCCAGTGAACGGCCCCAACTAGCAACAGCTAAGAGCTAACAACTGCTAGTGTAAAACTCTGATTAGCAACAGCTAAGAGCCAACAATCGCTAGCTTCTAACTGGCTCGCATCTGGACGTATATGGTCACACACACACAGTGGTCAGCGAACATAGCATAGGGCTAATGGCTGGTAGCGCGGAGGAGGCTACATCTTCAGGAAACATTCTTTGGTGTTACTCCACATCTGTACTCCCTGTGAGAGAGAGAGAGCGAGAGAGAGAGAGAGAGAGAGAGAGAGAGAGAGATAGAGAGAGAGAGAGAGAGGGAAGCCAGAGAGAGAGAGAGAGAGAGAGAGAGCATTTCACATAAAAATATCACACATAAAAAAAACCATCACATTTAACATTTTGCGCTAAAAGCAAAAAGTGTGTGTTTTCCCCACGGCTGACCTTCTTGCACATGTTGATCTGCATGAGGGCGTAGCCAATCAGAGCCTCCCGTATGTCGCGGTCCTTCTGCTGCCGGAAGCGCTGCACGTCCACCCATGCACTGTCCACGTGCACCCTGCACACACACAGGAAGGCACAGGGGCACGCACACACGCACGCACACACACACACACACATATACACAGGCAAGGCACACGCACACACACACACATACAGGAAGGCAAGGCACAGGCACAGGCATACGCACACACATATACACACACACACAGGAAGGCACAGGGGCACGCACACACACACATATACACAGGCAAGGCACACGCACACACACACACATACAGGAAGGCAAGGCACAGGCACACGCACACACATATACACACACACACATACAGGAAGGCACAGGGGCACGCACACACACACACATATACACAGGCAAGGCACACGCATACACATGCACTCACACACACACACACACACACACACACACACACACACACACACACACACACACACACACACACACACACACACACAGACACACAGAGAGAGACACACACACACATGTGTCAACCTAAGCTCTCCCTGACCACATTTGTGTTGACTGTGCGGACTGCTTGATTCCCAGCATGCATCTCTGCACCACAGGACTCACTGGCACTCGGATCTCCTCTCCTTCACCGCCTCCTCCCCCTCGGAGATCTGCTCCTCCAGGAGGTGCAGCCGCGCCTCCCTCTGCTCCGGGGCCTCCTGGCCAAAGAGCTTGCTGGTCATCCCCTTGAGGGAGAACGTTCTCACGCTCTAAGAACACAGAGAATGCTTGCTGACACCCTGCGGACTAGAGGGGACCCGAAGGGACCTGATGGGTCGGATCGTGTTTGGTCTTCATTTCTGTCATTTGACACGGGCTTGCGTGGTAAATGAGCAGTCAGGTGATGCATTTTGATTAAGCGCGAGAAAGATACGGAAATGGATGCTGAGGAGGTGAATCAAAAGCTGGTCTCTGGTGATTACATTTTAGCTGCACCATCAGATCAGAGAAAGCAAAGTCTGAGGTGTGGAAAAGTTTTGACCGTGTGCACACTGTGGTTAATGAGCCAGTGGGTTCTGTGAAATGAATAAAATGTGGCGTCCGACTCATTCTTGAAAAAGAGCTGTTTTCGGGCTTTGAAAAAAGTGAGTTAATTTGGCTTGTGAACGGGTCCTGTCGGGCTCGGGCCTTACTTTTAAGGCCCGATTACAGCTCTACTTTGGACCACCTGTGGACCCCCTGCTGAACTCAGCGCTATTCACTATTTAGATTGTAGATGTGTCAAGTCAAGGCTTGTTACAATTTTTCAATTTGACATTTTCAATGTGCTATTAGCAATTTAAATACTTAAGTATTTTTTTTATGTAAACATGAATGTCTTTTTTTTATTTAAAATTTTTCAATTTGCTATTGAAATTTTTCAATTTGCTATTGAAATTTTTCAATTTGCTTGTAATTTAAATAATCAATGTATGTATGTATGTATGTATGTATGTATGTATACATTTTGTGCAAGTGAAATGGAGCACATGGCAAGTATTGGAACGCACCCCGGTGGCCAGATCCTCTCTCTGCTGCTTCTTGGAGACCAGGTCTTGACTGGCCACCTCCAGCTCATACTGGCTCAGCTCGTGTTTCCTACACACGGCCCTGTCACACGGCAGCAAACAGCACAGAAATACTCTTGATACACACAAACCATAATACTCCGATAAAGAGGAATGCAGCAAAGCACAGACCATATTACCCAGGGACAGAGTAAAGCCCCCTGTATACTTCAAATGAAATCCAAATAGTTCTGTTTTCACACACAAAACTGGGAACCCGTCGACTGGGTACCGGTCACGGGGAACTCGTCGACTGGGTACCGGTCACGGGGAACTCGTCGACTGGGTACCGGTCACGGGGAACTCGTCGACTGGGTACCGGTCACGGGGAACTCGTCGACTGGGTACCGGTCACGGGGAACTCGTGACTGGGTACTGGTAACTCGTCAACTGGTCACGGGGAACTTGTCAACTGGGTACTGGTCACGGGAACTCGTCAACTGGGTACTGGTCACAGGGAACTCGTCAACTGGGTACTGGTAACTCGTCAACTGGGTACTGGTCACAGGGAACTCGTCAACTGGGTACTGGTAACTCGTCAACTGGTCACGGGGAACTCGTCAACTGGGTACTGGTAACTCGTCAACTGGTAACGGGGAACTCGTCGACTGGGTACTGGTCAAGGGGAACTCGTCGACTGGGTACCGGTCACGGGGAACCCCGTCAAATCGCCAGGCTCCACTGCCATTTGGACGGTGGCCATCTTGATTTTGTTGGAAGCGCAGCGGGAGCCTGAATGCGGCGAGGGCCTTTGAAGCCTCACATTCTCACCGTAGAGCCTCAGCGTAGAAGAGATACTCCTTGAGCTGGTCTCCGTAGTGCTCGGCCTCCTCCAGAATGTCGTCGATGGAGGCGGCGTACCTGGCACAGGTTAACGTGAGAGGTGTCATTTATGTGCATGGTACGCCCGTTAGACATACACACATGGTACCTATACTGACTGATGAATGTGTGATTATTTCATGTTTAACAGATGAACATGTGAATGTGATGTATCCCATATCTCTATACTTTCTCTATCACATGTTTATATTTTCTTTCTCCATATGTGTCCAACATGTGATATAGCGAGACAACTTGTAGAGATATGACATAAAGAGAGACAAGGTGTGGAGATATGAATAGACAAGGTGTAGAGATATTAGATATAGAGAGAGACAAGTTGTAGAGATATGAGATATAGAGAGACAAGGTGTAGAGATATGAATAGACAAGGTGTAGAGCAGGGGTGCTCATTACGTCGATCGCGATCGACCAGTCGATCGCCAAGCTACTACTGGTCGATCGCATGACATAAAAAAAAAAAAAAAAACTATTAATTT
>JAXIVH010000347.1:0-60000 GCA_036785325.1 Urophycis tenuis | reverse complement strand
CCAACAGAGCACATTGCTACGCCAAACACAGACGAACGTCGCGTCCGTCCGGGCCAGCTTCAAGGTTAGCTAAACTGATAGCACGCAGTGGAAAGCCGTTTAGTGATGTGGAGTTTATTAAGAAGTGTTGGAACGCTGCGCAGGAGGAGATGTGTCCGGACAAGAAAGATGTCCTAAACGCGGTGAGTCTGTCCGCATCTACAGTATCGATGAGATGTTCTGTCTGGTGCAGGGCATACCGTGTATCTCCTTTCAAGCGTCATGAACGACACCCCTGCCTTCTCTTCAATTTGAACTGGCTGAGTTGCAGACCTGTGGTGTGCTGAAAGACGTATACAGCCCCAACAGTCTTATCAAGTACTGTGCTGCCCTCCCAAATGAAGCCGACCCCAACATAAGAGAGCATGCAACAAAGATGTCCACAGTTTTTGGGAGCGCATGTATCTGTGAGCATACCTTTTTACACTTGAAGCTGATAAAAAAAATATGACGAGATCAAGACTCACAGATCAACGCCTGCATCAGTCTCTGAGACTGGCTGTAACTGGAATGGAACCTGACATCGATCTTCTCACCCGTCAGAAGCAAGCCCACACCTCACACTGATATGGAAAGCCTACTGATTTCAATAGCAATAGATATTTAAAAATGTCATTATAGTAATGCTCTTTTTATAGGCAACATGTTCCTTGAACAGTGATGTCACAGACACAATTACACTGAAGTATGTCATCTGCTGATGGGCTGCTTGTGTTTTCTATCTGCCATCCCTGAGGGGCCTGCATGCTTCCAGGACCATCCCTGAGGGGCCTGCATGCTTCCAGGACCATCCCTGAGGGGCCTGCATGCTTCCAGGACCATCCCTGAGGGGCCTGCATGCTTCCAGGACCATCCCTGAGGGGCCTGCATGCCTCCAGGACCATCCCTGAGGGGCCTGCATGCTTCCAGGACCATCCCTGAGGGGCCTGCATGCTTCCAGGACCATCCCTGAGGGGCCTGCATGCCTCCAGGACCATCCCTGAGGGGCCTGCATGCTTCCAGGACCATCCCTGAGGGGCCTGCATGCTTCCAGGACCATCCCTGAGGGGCCTGCATGCTTCCAGGACCATCCCTGAGGGGCCTGCATGCTTCCAGGACCATCCCTGAGGGGCCTGCATGCTTCCAGGACCATCCCTGAGGGGCCTGCATGCTTCCAGGACCATCCCTGAGGGGCCTGCATGCTTCCAGGACCATCCCTGAGGGGCCTGCATGCTTCCAGGACCATCCCTGAGGGGCCTGCATGCTTCCAGGACCATCCCTGAGGGGCCTGCATGCTTCCAGGACCATCCCTGAGGGGCCTGCATGCTTCCAGGACCATCCCTGAGGGGCCTGCATGCTTCCAGGACCATCCCTGAGGGGCCTGCATGCTTCCAGGACCACCCTGAGGGGCCTGCATGCTTCCAGGACCACCGTGAAGAGAGCAGGAGAGATTGTGGTTGACCGCTCCCACCCTGGAGGCGGGACCCTCATCCTCACAGCACAAAAACCTTACCTAAGAGTCATGTAAATACAAAATCAGATCACCTTACTGTTTGTTACAACTATTCTGTATTAATGTTATTTCACTGTAGCTTTAGTAAACAAATATACCTTTAACTATTCTGAACTCACCTTTATCTGAAAATACAAAACCAGCTTACCTAGTTAAGACCTGATTCTGACCACTATTCTGTATTAATAATATTTCACTGTGGCCTTAGAAAGCAAGCAAACTAGTAAAGACAAGATACTTACCTGTTGATAACTCATATTGTTTTTACTCTGTACATACAAAGCCAGCTCACCTAGATAAGACTACTTTACCTGTTTGTTTGCTTTTTTTAAACTATTATTCTGCATTAATATTATTTCACTACCTCTAACAGAAAGGAAAGTTAATGTAGCTCCCAGTGAAAAAACGTTTGGGGACCCCTAGTATAAAGTATCACTTCAGTATATATATAAGTATATGTACAAGTATAAGTATCATTTAGAGCAGAAAGCAGAGGACAGAAGTAGAATGAAAAAGATTTCTAAGGAAACATATAACGTATATAAAACATAAAAACATGACTAAAGAAGAATATAGTAAATTATCGAAAATAATAAAACAACCAATTCTACAAAGTATTATTATATTTATTATATATTGTATAAACAAAAATAAAATAACGTTCCTATAATAATAGAAACATTTTAAATAAGTCCAAACTAGTATTCTACATGTTCTCGTGGGTGAGAGAGAAACAAAGATGGCCGCCTCACCGCGTCTCCACCAGGTACACCGTGAAGGTCTCCTGCATGTTCATCGCATTTTTACCGTTCCGCTTCTCCGTCTCGGCCACGCTCACCTCCAGTCTGCTGCAGAGCGCAGACGCGCTGCCCACCATCTGAGACACAAGACACAACCCCACTTATTCAAACAGGCCACTTGGTGTGTGATTACTGACGGTGGTGGTACAGATATGGCTAAGGCTTTGGGGTTTGGGTATGACTACTAAGTATGTTCATCTACCAACTGTACTGTCCATCTCAATGGTGACTACTAAGTATGTTCATCTACCAACTGTACTGTCCATCTCAATGGTGACTACTAAGTATGTTCATCTACCAACTGTACTGTCCATCTCAATGGTGACTACTAAGTATGTTCATCTACCAACTGTACTGTCCATCTCAATGGTGATTACTAAGTATGTTCATCTACCAACTGTACTGTCCATCTCAATGGTGACTACTAAGTATGTTCATCTACCAACTGTACTGTCCATCTCAATGGTGACTACTAAGTATGTTCATCTACCAACTGTACTGTCCATCTCAATGGTGACTACTAAGTATGTTCATCTACCAACTGTACTGTCCATCTCAATGGTGACTACTAAGTATGTTCATCTACCAACTGTACTGTCCATCTCAATGGT
This sequence comes from Urophycis tenuis, assembly GCA_036785325.1. Taxonomy (NCBI): domain Eukaryota; kingdom Metazoa; phylum Chordata; class Actinopteri; order Gadiformes; family Phycidae; genus Urophycis; species Urophycis tenuis. The sequence goes on along the minus strand of JAXIVH010000347.1, from coordinate 57,058 downwards.
GACTACTAAGTATGTTCATCTACCAACTGTACTGTCCATCTCAATGGTGACTACTAAGTATGTTCATCTACCAACTGTACTGTCCATCTCAATGGTGACTACTAAGTATGTTCATCTACCAACTGTACTGTCCATCTCAATGGTGACTACTAAGTATGTTCATCTACCAACTGTACTGTCCATCTCAATGGTGACTACTAAGTATGTTCATCTATCAACTGTACTGTCCATCTCAATGGTGACTACTAAGTATGTTCATCTATCAACTGTACTGTCCATCTCAATGGTGACTACTAAGTATGTTCATCTATCAACTGTACTGTCCATCTCAATGGTGACTACTAAGTATGTTCATCTATCAACTGTACTGTCCATCTCAATGGTGACTACTATGTATGTATATAGGTTCTCATTTTTTCACCTGATCTGATTTTAAGAGCTTGCATATAATTTTATCTTAATTTAGGTAAATCTATTTATTATTTATTGTCTATAGTCAGGTTTTTATTGCACTCATCTATCCCCTTGTACTGCTGGTCATTGCGAATTTATCCTAAGGGGGATTAATAAAGGAATATCTTATCTTATCTGAAGGGGTTAGGTTTTAACACGTGCATGTGTTCCGATACAATGAACTGCGTTATTGCAAGTGACGTTGAGATCTGAAGAGCCCATTAAACTAAAATAATATCTTTACTATGGTCGCAGGGCAGGTGACAGGAGGACAGAAGGTCGTGGACGCCATCTGGTGGCCGACCAATGCATTACACAATATAATATCTGTAGGCCGAACCTGTATGTGCACAATAGTGTCTAATACATTGCATGAACTGCTCGGTCAATTGCATTTATAACGTATGGACATGAAACCTGGCAATCACGCCAGTTAAAAATCTGTCCAAAAGTCGACGCTGCGTTGACGACAATATATTTCTTTCCCGACGGCCAGTCTTGCCTGTTATTTACGATGTGCCTAATCTAAATCTAAGACCCTTCCGGGTCAGGCGTAAGGTTAAGGTATTGGGCTACCGTGGTGTTTTTGTGGTCGTCCAGGTCGTCTTCTGTCGGCTCCGAACCGCCGGTCCAGTCGGACGGATCTCCGCAGTCGTCCGCCATCCGCCCTGCTGCTGCTGATGCTGAGGGGCGGCGCATGCGCAGAGGCCGGCAGTATCCTCTGCGCTGAAGCCCCCCAGACTGCATGCAAAACAGGCTTTGACTTTTGAATATTTCCATCGATTTCTAAACGTTTTTTTTTTTACAGCACATATAATACCGATATAAAAATTAGGTTAGAGACGCCTACACATTCAACGATTTTCAATCAAAATAGATGAAAACCAGCCACACATTAAGTCATTCGTTTTCCGTGCACGCACGCGCGCAGACACACGCGCCCACACATATGTTTATCTTTATATAATATATTACAAATAATTTATATATACAGAAATAGCATATGCAATATCATACACAAATAGTATCGCTAATAATTACAGACGCAGTTGTTTTACAGCTCGTCAATAATAGGGATTGTGAGAAAAGGCCCAATTAAGTCATTTAAGCCCAATTAGTACTGCAGGCAAAACCATTCGTTTTGTACAAACAAATTAAACCACCACGACGTGTATAGCAGCCCTTCACAACTCAGTAGTGCATTGTCTCATCATTTTGTCATACAGTAGCACTCATCCGTGATGGTAGGCGTGGATGATAAAGTCTTATATTTGTTTTGGCATTACATGAATATTGTATTGCTCAAAATGTGTGAAGTTTATGGTGAAATATGCATTCTACTGCAAAACAGTATCAATGCCGTTGGTTAACAATGTTTGAAGTGTGTCAATTTGGAGGAGTCCACTTTTGACTGCCTTTGGAAGACCGAGCAGAACCCAGTCCTGCCGGACTCCTCCCCTCTTAAGGCTGAGTTAAGGCTGGGTAAAGGCTGGGTAAAGGCTGGGTTATGCTTCATTTATGCTTCCGCGTTGATGCAAGCCTGGGGGGTTGCGGACCCTTTACGGACCCTTTACGTCTCACTTGTGTCCACCGCAAGGGCCTGACGTGCACCTCCCAAAAATCCTAGACGCGCGTCGAGGCGACGCAACCCCAACGCAGCGGCTTTGATTGGTCAATTGACCAATGACAGCCCACAGCGGCTGTGATTGGTCCGCGAACTACATCCGCCGGAGATCGCTTTTCCGGTTTCCACTCCTAAACACCTCTACGGTGTGATAAATGCTTCGACTGATTGGCAACAACATAGAATCCAGAATCAAAGACCCCAAACCACAGAGGGCCTTCAACATGGTATCACGTTACCGAGGATAAATGGGATGGCCTCCTGCAACGGGACCATGGCCCCCCACAACAGACCCCTGGTGGGGTCCCCACCTCCGCCAGGCCCATGATGAAGGCCGCTCCCACGCACCAAGAAAAGGCATGTGAATACCGTATAACAAATAACATTTGTTTCATGAAGCATTTACACATGGGCGGCTCGCTACACAGCACCGGCTAGGTTCAGCGCCCAGAGCCCACATGCTTGTGGGTTCATGTGTAGATATTCTATGGTTGCTTAACCTAAACGAGGATGTGCAGCTCGGCTAGTCCCTGAGGCTTCAACAGAAAGGCAGTACAGTGACCTCGCGCTTCACAGCAAGCAAAGGTTTGCAGTGTGGTCGGCCACTATGTAGCCTCCTGCAGGCTGTGAAGCCAGGCTTGCTGCAGGATATACAGTGCAGTTTGTCAAGCAGAAGAAATAGTGCCTAACAAGCCTGAAACGCCTCTCCATAGTTCCAGTATCTAAATTGCATGTTAAAAGTCAGTAAAAAAAACTATAATTCTGCAAACTTAATGGACAACACACACACACACACACACACACACACACACATACTCATCACCTGTCATGGTGAAAATCCCCATCACCAAAATTGACATCGCGGTTTGCCAGGAAAGGTGTCCTCCACGCCACCGCTGTGGGTGATGGTTTGCTTGGACCGGATGGAGGCGCCAAAGACAAGGGCGTAAAAGAACAGCATCATAACCCATGGTGTTCACAGCCATGGTTTTCCCCGCACACAACGAGAGCTGTGTGCTTGCCAGAGAGGTTTAGGTGGGACTGAAGAGGAATGTGGAGCTGCAGGTTCATCTCTGGTGTTCACGGTCATCAGACTCGTGAAAGGGGAAAGTTATTGGGACAGTCCTTGATGTCAACTAATGGAACATCAGGGAGTGGTCGTCATAGGGAGGGAGATCCTCACCACAATGGGGTTCCGGGGGAACTGTTGAAAGCACAAATAATAACCTCAGAGGCCTCAAAAATGAAGAACCAAATTGAGATGCAAATTGAGTATGCAATTTCCCTCAGAGATCATTAAAGTACGTCTGTCTGTCTGCCTGTCTGTCAGATCAAGAAAATTAAGAAAGCATTATATGATAAGTTTTAATTGATGATTAAAAGTAATTTACACAAATATATAAATCATATATAATGATATATACATGTATATAAATATATAAATCCAAAATATAATAGATTTTCTAACAATGTGCTAATTCTTTCTTCAATTTTGTCACACACACACACACACACACACACACACACACACACAGAATCTAAAATAGAAACTAATTATGAGTATGTAGGCCCAGGTACTAATGGATTATTAGTTATTGTATGAATGAAAATCTGAAAACCTAACGTCACAAGGATTATTCGTTTACTTTTTTTTGTGAATGAGACAAGTTTAACATTTTTGTTTAGTAACATTCAAAATCAAGTTTAAAAATATGTTTTTTTAAACATCTTTTTTTTTTTTTTTTAACAAAGACAGAGACAACAGACAGGTATTGATTTGGGGAAGATTACATTTTCCTTTGCAAATGGAATAAGGCAGAAGGTTTGTCCGACATCCTAACGTACATCAAATAAAAGAGAAGTTTAACTGGTGTGGAACTAGTTAGTGTGGTGTGTAATGAATATAATGTGTAATAAATGAGTAATTCTTCTTCTTCTTCTAGCCTATTGTAGGGATATATATTTGTTGATTCACATTATTGAATATGTTTTAGTATTGGCAACCTATTCAGTGTTTATTACTATAATGTCCTGTTTTACTGGAATCTCCCAAAAATGAGGGCGCGGAAAGACTTTCCTCACTCCTTTCCAGCTGACTCTAGGGGGAGGTAGAGTGCGCTGGGTCCATTGTTGGCCAGATTGTACTGTAACAGGTCGGTTACTGGACCCAATTGCAGCACAAAACCAGACAGGTATGAGAATAAAGTATCTTTATTTTCAAAACAAACACACAATGATCACATGGTTCCGTCGTGGGAGATGGGGGAGATGGGCGGGGGACCAGGAGGGGGGGAGTTTGTGATGGAGGACGGGCTGGGTGGGGGAGACGGGGCTGGGGGGCAGGCAGGCAGAGGTGAGGAAGGACGAGGCGGGGAACGTAGTGGGGGACAGGCAGACAGGAGGCATATAGGGGTTGTGGCGGTGGAGACATGGGAAACCCAAGATCCATGGGAGTCGGGGAGACCTCAAGATGTGGAGCTGGATGGTCTTGTGGTGGTTGCCCGGACAGAAGCATGCATAAAGGTGTCGTCAGGTGGGTGTGACCGTCCCCATGAGATGTCCATCGAGGGTGCTGGCAGGAGCTGGGCAAGAAAGAGGAACCTGCTGGGTGCCCCGTTGCCGAGTTGTCAAGCCAACTCCTCGCCGATGATACTGATGTCGGAACCCGAGTCTATTAAAGCGGCCAGTGTGTGGGACCCCTTGAGCCGGATCAGGCGGGCCTGGCACAGGGGATGTGGGTTGGGGGAGAGGTTGGAGGCATGATCTACCTAGTATTTCCCCTTCTACTGGTGAGTCCGACCTTTTCAACGGACAACGGGAGACAAAATGTACAGGCAAAGGTTGCCCTGACGGCGACGTTACCGTTCCTCCGGCGTGAGGCTTGTGCTTCCCCACCTGCATGGGGCTCGACTTCCCTCACCTGCAGACCGGTTGGGGAGACTGAGGTCTCAGGAGCAGAGCAGGTGCGGATCGGTGAACGCCGTTGCGTTGTCCCTGTCGTCTCTCTGTACGTCTCGCCTGGATGCCACAGTCCATCTGAGAGGATAGCCCGATGAGTCCGTCCAGCGATGGAGGGAGATCATAGGAGACTCCAACTCATCCTTCATGTAATCCCCCAGGCCCAGCAGGAAGGCATTGCACTGCGCCACCGAGTTCCACTCACTCCTGGAGAGCCCAGGTGCAGAAGTTGATGGCGTAGGCAGAGACAGTCCGTCCCCCGCTGCCTCAGCCCAGGAGACCACCAGCGGTGTCGGGACCTCGAGAGCGCTCGCCGAACACCTTCCGGAGTTCCGAGGCCTGGAAGGCCTGGAAAGACAAGACAGGCTGAGGTGCGACGTTCCCACTTGGGCTGTCCCCCTAGAGACGAGCTCTGCCTGTCGGGTTGGGTGATGGTGTATGCCCCCCCGTTGCTTCCTGGATGGAGCAGTTCGTAATGTACGGAGGACAATCGGTTGGCGATTGTCTGGCGGACATCAGCATGGGAGACGGTGTGTGTGCATGGTGTCATGGTGCTGGAGAGCTTGGGGAGATGTAGGTTGTTCTGGTCCATTAACGGGTCAGGGTAGAGGACCCGATTGCAGCACAATCCAAAAACCAAGTATGAAAATATAGTATCTTTATTTTCAAACACACACAATGATCCCATGGTGACGAGAGGTAGGGGGGAGATTGGTGGGGATCAGGAATTGGGAGGTAAAGTTTGTATCTGGGGACGGGCGGGGTGGGGGAGACGGGGCTGGGGGGGGCAGGCGGAGATAAGAAGGGTGAGGCGGAGATCGGAGAACTCACAAACACACAAGCACAGCCAAATAGAAGGTTACAGACACCAGATTCACATACTGGGATTTATACTGGTGAAAAAGTGAATTGCGTTGCTACAAAGAAGAAGGTGATTGGTGTGATGTGAAGGTCTAACAGGCGGTGTCCCCCATGCTCTCCTGCACAGCACTGCCAGTATCCTGGGGTGTGTGCGTCACTGACCTTTCACCTTCGACCTTCAACATGTTCCACCTATCGGACATCTTTCCCCGGCGGATCAGCTGTGACACCAGCCAGGAGGAAAACAAAATGGTCGCCAGGCCGCAGACCATGCACACGGTCTTGACCGGGGCGCGCTGGACGTAGACCCACCCCTCCCCCTCCCCCCCCTCCCAGGTGCCCCCTGGGAAATGCAGCAACGCAGGGAGGCCGAACAGCGGCTCCCCGCACAGCACTCTCATCGTCATGGCGACGAGGCAGCCGGCGGCGGCGCCGTAGCCGTTGGATACCGGGTAGAAGAGAACGCAGAGGAGCTGGGGCAGCAGGATGGTGTAGGTGAGGTCCGAGCCCAGCACCCAGAAGGTCATGACTTGGCGGTCCAGAGCTGTCAGGGCCGTCCCCACAACCCCTGCCAGCACCACGAACACCCTGATCACCCACTGCAGCTCCGACTCCGACGCCTGTAGACCAGACTGCCAGTTAACACTGTTCTGTTACCTAGATATCCAGTAAGCCTCGAGAGCAAGCCCAGTTAGCTAGTTATCCCTATTAGCTATTAGTCCAGCTATCTCAGTTAGATAAGACCAGTTTGCTAGTCCGCCCAGTCAGCTACCTAGTCAGCCTAGTCAGCTAGCAAGACGAGAAATAATAAGAATGTGTTCTTGGAAGTCTTTTCTAGGACAGTTATGATTCACATTTTTAATCAAGCTGTCAAAACGTTAGTTTTGAAATGTATGTTCTAAGTAGAATTCTTTCTCTGTTTTTCACACAAACTCCAAACCATCGTCACAGTTTTTGGTCAACAGAAGAAAATTTTAGGAAGCAATGGAAACCGTAATGGTGACGACCTAGCTAGCTGGGAATGCTCCTGTCACCTGGCTTCTGATTAGGTTCCTGTAGATGCTGGTGGTGAAGATGGAGGTGGCCGAGAGCAGGCTGGAGTCGGCTGAGGACATCACGGCGGCGGCGATGGCTCCAATACCGAAAACAAAGACGTACGTCGGGGTGAAGTGCTGCAGGGTGATCGGCAGGATCATCGCTGCCTCGCCACGCTCGTAAGGAGACGGCAAGCCATACGTCGTCTGGTTCCAGTCTGGAAAAACATAGCATATTCTGCTAGCTAATCATAACATCATAGAATATCATATGCGCTTGCCTTATCATTATATTATAGCATAGTACATTCTGCTAGCTTATGATATTATAGCATAGCATATAGGCTAGCTTGATCAATATAGAGTATTATAGCATATGGGCTAGCCTTATAATTATATTATGGCATAGCATATATACTAGCCTAATCACTATGATACCTGAAATTATACTACCCTCACATTATGCTTTAGCATAGCATGGCATAGAGTTTTTACGTGACAACGTAAACCTTAAACCTATAGCCTAGATTTAGGTTGTTTCACGCCAGCTAGCTAGCGACCTCTGGATGTAGCGTACGCTCCGATCAGAATCGGCGGGATGCCCAGAAGAAGGATGTTGACGGCCGCGCAGAAGCAGATGGTCCTGGCCGTGGCGGTGGAGCTTGACGACAGCGTGCGCTGGTGGAAGTCCTGACAAGCCAGGTTACCCAGAGACTACAAGTACATAGACACACAAGAACCTCCAGGGTGAGATCGCAGTCAATGGTAAGTTGACCTTAATGTATACACACCACTTTTCCAAACCCTGCGTTTCTAAAACTTTCTAAAACAGCGCCCCCGGTGGTTCACTGGGTAGAGCGTGTGCCATTAAGGCTCATTCCTTGTGACAGCGAATCGCGAATTATTCCAGCCTGTGGTCGTTTGCTGCATGTCTTCTCTCTTCCGTACTTTTCTGTCTCTACTGTCTCTAAATAAAAATAAACCCCCACAAAAAAACTTTTATGCAATTGGCAGCATACTCGTACCTAATTTCATTGTATTCCGTACAATGACAATATTAAGTTCATCCACTAACTGCAGTGTTCACCATGCAAAGTAACAGCCAACAGTAGAAGAGCAGCTAGGGTTATCTTTAGAGAGGCAGCTACGCTCCTGTTAACCAACAGTAAACATACTGCAGTACCATGCGTGAGCACCTTCTATGAAGAGGTTATATGATGCGGCAGAGGTGGGGAGCACTTTGGTTTCCTTCATGTGTGCACATCTTTTGAAGTAAGCGGCCACATACTTTGCATCTAAGATAAATGTTTCTCACCTTCAAAAGGTAGCAGATTCATTAGACGGCAACTGGGTCATGAGGAGTAGCTGGCAAGTATAAATTTGCTCTGTGTGGTCTACGTCTTCATCTATTTAGCCCTGCAGGGTAAGGGGTTCTTCCTCAAGGACACTTTGTCATTCATCATCAGATGGCAGCCACTGTAACTGTCTGAGACAGTGTGGACATTAAAGATAAATGTGTACACAGAGTAAATGTACATACTGTATGTAATCTGTATGTACATAAATGTCACTGTACATACAGTATTTGTTTAATTCGTGATTTTATTCTTTGGTTAAAAATGATTTGAAGTTGTACTTTAAAAAGGAGATATTGTCATGTACTACTTCTTTGAATTTCCCCTGTTTTGTGTTAGTTAAGAGTTTGTTTCAATAATATTTGGGTCCTAATATGGGGTCCTAACCAGGGAATTATGGGTACAGCGCCAAAAGAGATACAAAACCAGTCACAGACTCATGGGTTTTCAGAAGAAGATGGACTCTGCATTAGGTTTATGGCGCTAACGTTGTCACAGTGTTTTTTATGATTATTCAAGTTTACAGTATTCCAGAGACAGTAAATGAGAAAAATAATTCTTCAAAAAGGCATCAGTGGTTGCTTATTTAAACCAATGCAGCTACAGCCACTGACTCACCAGCACCAGGAACGAATCAATCCACTGCCAAGCCACATCAGACCGGAGCTGGCCCAGCCAGCGTAGGTGTGAGGTGTGGTCAGACTCTGGTCCCATGGCAATATCACTCAGGACGAAGGGCACGCAAAACCACTGTTCACAGAGGAGTAGTGACGAGGAGGAGTGACGACCAGGTAAAGTTACAGAGGTGAGGAATGATCAGGTAACAGTAATAGTAACAAATATAACTATGACATAAATGCGATAGAAACACGGGATGGCAGTAGCTCAGTGGGTAGAGCGGGTTGTCTACTAACTAGAGGGTTGGTGGTTTGATCCCCACCTCCAACTGTCAACAGGACGAAGTGTCTTTGAGGAAGACACTGAACCCCTCAAATGTACTGATTGTAAGTCGCTTTGGACAAAAGCGTCAGCAAAGGTCATGATAGTGAGGAGATTGTTGTTGATGCCGAAGAACAGAAAGGGCCAGGAACTCTATATAGTTTAAGCTGAAGTTGTTTATTGGTCTCGTAGGCCTACGAGGAGAAGCAGAGGATTTCATCGAGCAAGAGATTTGTGCATGAATCTTCCTCAGTTCCTTCTCTCTGCTCCCGGAGACACAGTGTATTACATACAAGTCTCAAACCGGAACAGCATGACAGGAGTGTCCCATTCTGATTGGCTTATAACGTATAAAGATGACATGTTACTAAGCAGATTTGACATGACGTAGGTGTATCCTTCAATCACTTTTTGTTATGTCTCCAAGTTCCAGAGAGCCAGACTTAAAGTCGTCAAGAGGAATACAATCTTCACTATGTCCTTCAGAACGTCAGATCAACCCAACCGTACCATTGCTAGATAATATTTTACCTAACAGGTATGGGCATAGGCCACAGAGCACATGTTACATGCTAGCCTACTCACCAGGCCAGAGACAATCAGACACAGCTGGACGATGTCAGTGTAGACCACAGAATACAGACCACCCAGCACCGTGTAGCTGATCATCACCGCAGACGAAATCCAAATACTGATGGTGAAGGGAAGGTCCAGAATCACACCGACTGTGGCGCCTGCACAATACACATCCAAATCTATTCATGTGAATGTATATATCAATGAATATATACCCGAACACACAACCATGTGCACACACACACATGTAAGGTTACCAGTTTAATGAAAGTTGAAAATATGGAAGTTGAGTTTTTACCGAGGGATATGAGTGTCGCGGGAACCCACACCACTGCAGATAAGATGGGGATGATGGCCAGAAACCCGGTCAGAACTTTGCCGTACTTGTGTTCGAACGGATCCATCATCGTCACATATTTTCTGTCTCTCATTGGCTTCGCAAAGAACAGCCCACCTATTTCGACAGAGAAGCAAACCCGTCAATGGCTCAGGATTACCTCCGCTGTAGCCATCTGTCAGCATGAGAGAAGCGATGCTTATTCATATCAAAGGATTATACTTCTGGCTGGCATAGCAGTGATAAAAGCCATCGGTCTCCATGTCAGCAGCGAAGCCCACAACTGCTGTGACACCTTACATACAGTACACCACCTTAATTTGTATGACAAGTCATCTTCACACAATGAAGAGAACCAGATGTCACTGAATTAGTGACTGCAGTCAGCCCCCTTTCATTAAAGCAAGGGCAGGCTTGAAGCTATGCAGTGATTACATTGACATACATTCTACTCTAGTCAAGAGTTTGCACATTTGTGCACAAGGGTACGCCGTAAAATATGGTGTAGATGTTTCTTAGTTTATGTCTTTATAACTCTCACACTTTGTTTATTGTGATACATCAACCCTCCAACCAACTCCCACCCCCTGCAGGTCACTGGTACATCTCTGGGCAGCTTCTTCAGTAGCAGACTGTTGCACCCCAAGTGTGTAGAGGAGAGGTACCAGTGATGCCTCTCCTTCAGTGGCAGACTGTTGCACCCCAAGTGTGTAGAGGAGAGGTACCAGTGATGCCTCTCCTTCAGTGGCAGACTGTTGCACCCCAAGTGTGTAGAGGAGAGGTACCAGTGATGCCTCTCCTTCAGTGGCAGACTGTTGCACCCCAAGTGTGTAGAGGAGAGGTACCAGTGATGCCTCTCCTTCAGTGGCAGACTGTTGCACCCCAAGTGTGTAGAGGAGAGGTACCAGTGATGCCTCTCCTTCAGTGGCAGACTGTTGCACCCCAAGTGTGTAGAGGAGAGGTACCAGTGATGCCTCTCCTTCAGTGGCAGACTGTTGCACCCCAAGTGTGTAGAGGAGAGGTACCAGTGATGCCTCTCCTTCAGTGGCAGACTGTTGCACCCCAAGTGTGTAGAGGAGAGGTACCAGTGATGCCTCTCCTTCAGTGGCAGACTGTTGCACCCCAAGTGTGTAGAGGAGAGGTACCAGTGATGCCTCTCCTTCAGTGGCAGACTGTTGCACCCCAAGTGTGTAGAGGAGAGGTACCAGTGATGCCTCTCCTTCAGTGGCAGACTGTTGCACCCCAAGTGTGTAGAGGAGAGGTACCAGTGATGCCTCTCCTTCAGTGGCAGACTGTTGCACCCCAAGTGTGTAGAGGAGAGGTACCAGTGATGCCTCTCCTTCAGTGGCAGACTGTTGCACCCCAAGTGTGTAGAGGAGAGGTACCAGTGATGCCTCTCCTTCAGTGGCAGACTGTTGCACCCCAAGTGTGTAGAGGAGAGGTACCAGTGATGCCTCTCCTTCCTGCCGCAGTCAGACTCCTCAATCAGCACTGCTCACCAGAAGCAATCACACTGGATGCTCATACGATGCATCTCATTCTGTACATTTCACTGTACAATTTGTATTCATATTTATATATATATTTATATATCTTTTTGATTGTATATAGATTTTTCCAGTGCAATATTTTTTTTTTCCGGTACAATATTTAAAAAATATACCTCCTTGTTTTTCTGCTTTTCTTTTTTTTCTTTTTACATTATTTCTGTATTTAAACTGTTCTTATCTTGTATCTTATCTTAACCACTAAGTCAAATTCCTTGTATGTGCAATCCTACGTTGGAAATAAACATTTCCGATTCCGATTTCTGATTGAAGCTGAGATGAATGGGCATGCGGGCTTTAGAGCACATGCTAGTGAGCATAACCTTAGAGGCAGACCCATAAAAATGCAAGCCACACAGCCGCCACTCTACATGCCCTGTTACCTATGACGAATGAGAGGGCCTCTTGCAGGGGGTACATGGCCCAGACCAGACCCTTGGTGGGATCGTACACGGCCTCGGCCAGGCCGATTATGAAGGCACCTCCCACCCATGTGGCTTCCAAATGAATCATACAAAAAGAACATGAATATTACAAATAACGTTTCATAGTTGATGCATTTAAACACAGGGTCTTTTCAGAGTATTGTCTTCATGTTCCTGCACCATCTGCTGTTTGTCAGACAGTTAGTACTGTTTGACAATTTGGTCCTTTGCTGAAGTATCAGAGGGATGCATGATAATCCTGAATGTACGACAGTACCTCGGGAAGTCCTAGAGTACATCGTGATGTCCTACAGTACCTCTGATGTTCTACAGTACCTCTGATGTCCTACAGTACCTCTGATGTTCTACAGTATCTCATGACATCCTACAGTACCTGTGACATCCTACAGTACCTCTGATGTCCTACAGTACCTCTGATGTCCTACAGTACCTCTGATGTTCTACAGTACCTGTGATGTCCTACAGTACCTCTGATGTCCTACAGTACCTCTGATGTTCTACAGTACCTCTGACGTCCTACAGTACCTCTGATGTCCTACAGTACCTCTGATGTCCTACAGTACCTCATGACGTCCTACAGTACCTCTGATGTCCTACAGTACCTCTGATGTCCTACAGTACCTCATGACATCCTACAGTACCTCTGATGTCCTACAGTACCTCTGATGTCCTACAGTACCTCTGATGTTCTACAGTACCTGTGATGTCCTACAGTACCTCTGATGTCCTACAGTACCTCTGATGTTCTACAGTACCTCTGACGTCCTACAGTACCTCTGATGTCCTACAGTACCTCTGATGTCCTACAGTACCTCATGACATCCTACAGTACCTCTGATGTCCTACAGTACCTCTGATGTCCTACAGTACCTCATGACATCCTACAGTACCTCTGATGTCCTACAGTACCTCTGATGTTCTACAGTACCTGTGATGTTCTACAGTACCTGTGATGTCCTACAGTACCTCGTGATGTCCTACAGTACCTTGTGAAGTCCTACAGTACTTCGGGACGTACTTCAACCTTTGATGTGCACATTCATCCTGACTTTGCGTGCAAATGGTACCACACACACTCACACGTCACCTGTCATGGTGAAAATCCCCATCACCAAATTGACCCCGCGGTTTGCCAGGAAGGTGCCCTCCATGCCATTCCCGTGGGTGATTGTCCGCTTGGACCGGATGGAGGCCGACACGCCGACACCAAACACAAGAGCGTAGAAGAACAGCATCATGATGAGACCCGGGACGTGGAGAGCCATGTTTTTCACTGGACACATGAGAGCCGTGCTTGCCAGAGTATTTGGGGGTCTGAAAAAGAAGAGGTATCCACTGCAGAGTTGTTTTGCAGCAGCGAATTGCGGTGGTGCTCCTTTGAGTTGGACATTCCATCCAAATTTCGGCCGGACTTTTTATGTTGGGTGGTTCTCAGGGTAGACCCCCGGGCACGCGTCACATCGCTTGCTTGTCAACCCTATTTTGCGACTGTTTGCAGGACACGGCGATAAGGATGAAAATGCCATTGAATCTGGGTCATGCGGAATGGCGGGATGAAAACGGCATTGAATGTGTGAGTCTGCCTCACATTCAGCATGACACTGCTGAAGGAATCGGCTGATTTCCACAGGCTCTGAATTGATAGTATATTTTGAAGACCTTTAGTTGGCCTGACCTGTTATCCCTGGCACCTGCGTGACATGAGGACACTGTCAACATGCTCTCACCAACCATGGCCAACAGGTGTCTAAACCCAAACTACACTGTTGCCAGCTCAGGGTGGGTCCTCCGGGAAGTTAAACCCTTTCAGGGCAGCCATTCGGTTTATCCTGCCTTGCTCTGACCAACATGTCTTTTGTGGCAGTAACACACTTGCTGTGCTGCTGTCAAGTCTTCCTTATTACAGCAAATTGATGGATCTGATCAGCCTGTGCTCCTGTGCCAACGGCGTGGTCATTTCCTCTTAAATATCGCCCAAAACACGTTTTTTGCAATATTTCGAATTTGGGATTCCTGACTTATTGAGGTCTGGAACCCAAACACCAATCTGATCCAAGTCTACAGTCTTGTCAAACAGGCAAAACAAATCGACAAACACACGCAAACAGTTTCCCTACCTTCTGAAGTTGTTGTTGTGGTGGTGAAATGTGAGGGGCACTCACCTCTTCCCAGGGAGCACACGTGCTGACAAGCTGCAAAACAAGCTTTTCCTGGCCCTCTTCCCATGTTGCCGTCTGCTGACAGTGTAGCTGCACTATGGGACCACAGGCCAGTGCTGTAGCGCAACGATTCACAAATGTGAGCGGAGAGTTGTGTAGTTTGATATACACCTGCAGATACACTGCAGACACATCCTCAGTGATGGAACCTGGGGTCATCGGGTGTTTCAGGTCTTTCAACATCATACACCCTTACCCAGGCGACCCAGGGGGGATTGATCAAGTTCTGACTTGTGTCTGAGTAGCATGTACCCACGGATCGCCCCTCTTGATCCACAACCATCTAGAGGCCTTCTCAGCTGCCTCTGTGATGGTTTTAATGGCCTTTCTCTGGTGTGCGCCTGTGACTCCAAGCAGGCTGTATGCTTTGCAGAGAGATCGCGCTGCAAAGCCTCTACAGCCCACCTCTATTGGCACACACTGGGCACACCACCCCCGTCTGCAGCACTCCTCCACTAAGTCAGCATACTTACCACGCTGCCTCTCATTGGCCTCTTCCATGCGCTCCTCCCAGGGAACTGTCAGCTCCAGAAGGACCACCTGTTTTATTGAATCTGAGAACAGAACTGTCTGGTCTCAGGGTGGTTTCCGCGATGTGCTCTGGGAATCTGAGCTGCTTCCCCAGGTGGGCCTTCATCTGCCAGTCTGGTGCGGTTCCAAGGAGTCCCACTGCCCCTCTTAGGCTGGGGCTTAGGCTTCTCCCCTGCTCGTGTAACTGTATTTCACAATCACATTTATAAATGTGGATAAAATCACCAAATCTGTAGGCCACAATTTGTGTTGTATTGAGATCAAGTGTATTGACATCTGTGTCAAATCTGCAAATGTGTACAAGTACTGTATATTCAAGTGTGTAGACAAATCTGTAGACGTGTGCATAGATATCAATGCCTTAAAATAAGACGTCGAAAATGCAGCCCACAAGGTATTGTAGGATGTCACAGGTACTGTAGGACATCACAAGGTACTAAAGGACATCACAAGGTACTGCAGATGGGTTAATTAATTAATTTAAACTCCTATTCCGCTCGGTGACATAGTTCTTTTTTTGTTAAAAAGAGCTCAGAGAAGTAGGAATGGACTAAGCCAGCCAGGATCACAAATGATTTAATCAGAAGGAAAACAACACACACAGAGCTTTGATCGTTTGGTCATAGCAACAAATTTAATCATTCATTTAATCATAGCTGAGATTATACGTTTAGGTTTTTAGGGCTGTGCAAGTGACCCGTTGTCATAGTGATGCACGAGCACTCTCTGCAGACAAAGACACAAACACTGCGTTCAGCCGGCATCGTGTCCATTCATTCATTCACGTGTCCATTCATTCACGTGTTCATTCACGAGCGACAAAATCAGTCGGGATGACCCACTGCCCCCCCCCCCCCCCCCCCCCGGACCAGGGACCTGCTGCTCACACACACACACACACACACACACAGCTGCGTGGACATGCTTGCATGTTGACATTCTCATTGTCGAAATCAACATGCAGATGTGGAGCATCACGTGAGGCACTGAGGAACCTCCAGCCTGGGTTTGGGGGCTGAAGTACTGCCCTGTCCTCCTCTGGTATCTCTCCCCCCTCCTCCTGCATCACTCTTCTTGTATCCCTCCTCCTCCTGTATCTCTCCTCCTCTTCCTGTATCTTTCCTCCTCCTGCATCACTCTTCTTGTATCCCTTCTCCTCCCCCTCCTCCTGCATCACTCTTCTTGTATCCCTTCTCCTCCTCCTGCATCACTCTTCTTGTATCCCTCCAGAGGAGGTCCCTATTTGGGGACCTTGCAGGAGGAGGTCCCCAAGGGGATTTAAGGGCAGGGATGTGGGGGGGGTTCATTACCAGCGGTGCTGATGGGGAGGAGACCAGGAGGTACATGAGGGTGTTAGTGCTGTGGCTGTAGCATCCTCACACTGACATGTATCCTGAGACTAACATGTACATCACGTAGAGAGGAGCTCTTTCTGTCCGCCACCCAGAAGAACCAAACACTCAGCCGACAGAAAGGTAGGAAATAAACAGGGTCGCCATGACGACCCCAGATGTGCCGCCACCCCCTGCCGTGAATACACATGTGGTTTTGATGTTTCCCGTTTCATAGTGCTGTCACATGGTACAGTCACATGGTACGGTCCCATGGTAGTGTCATGGTACGGTCCCATTGTACAGTGTCATGGTACAGTCACATGGTACGGTGTCATGGTACGGTCCCATTGTACAGTGTCATGGTACAGTCACATGGTACGGTCCCATGGTAGTTTCATGGTACGGTCACATGGTACAGTCACATGGTACAGTTTCATGGTACGGTCCCATGGTACAGTTTCATGGTACGGTCCCATGGTACAGTTTCATGGTACGGTCACATGGTACAGTTTCATGGTACGGTCACATGGTGCGGTCACATGGTATGGTGTCATGGCAATAAGACTTGGGGGGTCAGTAACATGATAGTTAGATAAGGGGGATCTATGAGGGGAGGGAAAGGAAGGCGGTGCAGGGAGGCGGGGGAGACACGGGGGAACAAGGGACTAACGGGGGAGAAACGGTGGAACAACCCTGGGAGGGTCTTAGGGTTGTGGAGTCGTGGAGTGTCCTTCTCACCCTCTAACAATGCATGATACATTCCACGTTGCACACGCACACGCACACACACACACACACACACACACACACACACACACACACACACACACACACACACACACAGAGGGTGTGTTGCCGGGCAGCTTTAGGACTTGAAAGTGGGATTCTTCCAGAGAGGCTTGTGGTAGACCCAGGCTTCGCCCTAGAAACACAGAGAGGGAGAGGCAGGGGTCGGTCAGAGATGAGGTCACAACATACTCCACCCCATGGGGCCGATCTCAGTGGAAGCTCCTCAATGCTGGTGACCTACAGATGTCTCATGGAGTGTTTTTGCCCTTCATGGCCACGTTCACCTCAAAACCACCCCCGTACACCCCGAAAAACCATTGCACTGCAAATATCTAGAAGAAGAATTACCGTACTCTTTTGAGCCTGTGAGGGAAATTTGGTCTCTGCATTTAACCCAGTCGTGAATTAGTGAAACACTCAGAACACAGTGATGGTGAAGCACACAGTGAGGTGAAGCACACACTTAAACCCCATGCAGTGAGCTGCCTGCAACAGCGGCGCTCGGAGAGCAGTGAGGGGTTAGGTGCCTTGCTCACAGGCACTTCAGCCGTTCGTACTGGTCGGGGGTTCGAACCGGCAACACTCCGGTTACAAGTCCGAAGCCCTAACCAGTAGGCCGCAGCTGCCCCCTACACACGCATGATGACGGATACACATGATGACAGCTGCACACACACAATACAATATCTAGACACCCAGGTCCTGGGGAGACATCAACACACTCTAGACCGGGTCCTGGGGGGCACTGGGGGTCTCACCTCGTTCTCAAAGTAGCGCGTCTTCCAGGGCGTGTTGGCGTCGGCGCGGTGCCTCTCCTCCATCCTCTGTCTCTCCTCCAGGATGCGCTTGTGCTCCGTGGCCTTCTCCATGTCCTTCTGCCGCAGCGCCTCCGTCACATGCTGCCACAGGCGCCTTGTAGGAAGACCCCCAGCAGACAGTCAGCAAACAGCCCCGTGCACGCACACAGACCCACACACCACACACTGACCAACGCACACATACACACGCACCACACACTGACCAACGCACACATACACATACACACACTGACCAACGCACACATACACATACACACACTGACCAACGCACACATACACACGCACCACACACTGACCAACGCACACATACACACACTGACCAACGCACACACACACACATACACACACAGACCCACACACACACAGACCCACACACAACGCACACACACACACACAGACCCACACACCACACACTGACCAACGCACACATACACACGCACTACACACTGACCAACGCACACATACACATACACACACTGACCAACGCACACACACACACATACACACACAGACCCACACACAGACCCACACACACACAGACCCACACACAGACCCACACACACACAGACCCACACACACACAGACCCACACACAACGCACACACACACACACAGACCCACACACCACACACTGACCAACGTACACATACACACGCACTACACACTGACCAACGCACACATACACACGCACCACACACTGACCAACGCACACATACACACGCACCACACACTGACCAACGCACACATACACATACACACACTGACCAACGCACACATACACACGCACCACACACTGACCAACGCACACATACACACGCACCACACACTGACCAACGCACACATACACATACACACACTGACCAACGCACACACACACACATACACACACAGACCCACACACACACAGACCCACACACAACGCACACACACACACACAGACCCACACACCACACACTGACCAACGCACACATACACACGCACCACACACTGACCAACGCACACATACACACACCACACACTGACCAACGCACACATACACACGCACCACACACTGACCAACGCACACATACACACGCACCACACACTGACCAACGCACACATACACATACACACACTGACCAACGCACACATACACACGCACCACACACTGACCAACGCACACATACACACGCACCACACACTGACCAACGCACACATACACATACACACACTGACCAACGCACACACACACACATACACACACAGACCCACACACACACAGACCCACACACAACGCACACACACACACACAGACCCACACACCACACACTGACCAACGCACACATACACACGCACCACACACTGACCAACGCACACATACACATACACACACTGACCAACGCACACATACACATACACACACTGACCAACGCACACACACACACATACACACACAGACCCACACACACACAGACCCACACACACACAGACCCACACACAACGCACACACACACACACAGACCCACACACCACACACTGACCAACGCACACATACACACGCACTACACACTGACCAACGCACACATACACATACACACACTGACCAACGCACACACACACACATACACACACAGACCCACACACACACAGACCCACACACACACAGACCCACACACAACGCACACACACACACACAGACCCACACACCACACACTGACCAACGTACACATACACACGCACTACACACTGACCAACGCACACATACACACGCACCACACACTGACCAACGCACACATACACACGCACCACACACTGACCAACGCACACATACACATACACACACAGACCCACACACACACAGACCCACACACACACAGACCCACACACAACGCACACACACACACAGACCCACACACCACACACTGACCAACGCACACATACACACGCACCACACACTGACCAACGCACACATACACATACACACACTGACCAACGCACACATACACATACACACACTGACCAACGCACACACACACACATACACACACAGACCCACACACACACAGACCCACACACACACAGACCCACACACAACGCACACACACACACACAGACCCACACACCACACACTGACCAACGCACACATACACACGCACTACACACTGACCAACGCACACATACACATACACACACTGACCAACGCACACACACACACATACACACACAGACCCACACACACACAGACCCACACACACACAGACCCACACACAACGCACACACACACACACAGACCCACACACCACACACTGACCAACGTACACATACACACGCACTACACACTGACCAACGCACACATACACACGCACCACACACTGACCAACGCACACACACACACATACACACACAGACCCACACACACACAGACACACACACACAGACCCACACACCACACACTGACCAACGCACACATACACACGCACCACACACTGACCAACGCACAAACACACACATACACACATAGACCCACACACACACAGACCCACACACAACGCACACACACACACACAGACCCACACACCACACACTGACCAACGCACACATACACACGCACCACACACTGACCAACGCACACACACACACACACACACACACTGAACAACGCACACACACACACACACACACACTGAACAACGCACACGCACACACAGACCCACACACAGACCCACACACACACACACACACACACACCACACACTGACCAACGCACACACACACACACACATACACACACTGAACAACGCACACACACACACACACACGCACACGCACACACAGACCCACACACAACGCACACACACACACAGACCCACACACAGACCCACACACACACACACACACACACACTGACCCACACACGCACACACACACCACACACTGACCAACGCACACACACACACATACACACACTGAACAACGCACACACACACACACACACACACACGCACACACACACACTGACCCACACACACTGACCCACACACACAGACCCACACACAGACCCACACACACACACACACACACACACTGACCCACACACACACACACACACACACACACACACTGACCCACACACACACACACACACACATACACACTGACCCACACACACACACACACACTGACCCACACACACACACACACACACACACACACACTGACCCACACACACACGGTCCCCCAGCGTCCCAATAAGGCGTGTCCCTCACCGTGACTCGGTGGGGCCCTGCCTGTGCACGGGCCGCACGTGTTTCCTGCAGACGGGCAACTTGGTGACGTCCAGCTGCCGGCTGTCGCGGCCCGGGTAGCTGAACTCCAGCGCGCCGTTCCACTCGCCCTGCACGCGGCACGCCACCACGCTGGTGGCGCTGTGCTTCACTTCGGCGGTCACCCTGTCAGATGTCACAACATGGGGGACTCCATGGACCAGGGAGGACTAGTGAGCACTACGGCAGTGCGCAGCTTCCCAATACAGCAGGTTGTGGTGTACTAGTGTGTGCTAGTGAGTACTATGTACTTGTGCAGCTTCCCTATACAGCAGGTTGTGGTGTACTAGTGTGTGCTAGTGAGTACTATGTACTTGTGCAGCTTCCCTATACAGCAGGTTTTGGTGTACTAGTGTGTGCTAGTGAGTACTATGTACTTGCGCAGCTTCCCAATACAGCAGGTTGTGGTGTACTAGTGTGTGCTAGTGAGTACTATGTACTTGTGCAGCTTCCCTATACAGCAGGTTGTGGTGTACTAGTGTGTGCTAGTGAGTACTATGTACTTGTGCAGCTTCCCTATACAGCAGGTTTTGGTGTACTAGTGTGTGCTAGTGAGTACTATGTACTTGTGCAGCTTCCCTATACAGCAGGTTTTGGTGTACTAGTGTGTGCTAGTGAGTACTATGTACTTGTGCAGCTTCCCTGTATAGCAGGTTTTGGTGTACTAGTGTGTGCTAGTGAGTACTATGTACTTGTGCAGCTTCCCTGTATAGCAGGTTTTTGTGTACTAGTGTGTGCTAGTGAGTACTATGTACTTGCGCAGCTTCCCTATACAGCAGGTTGTGGTGTACTAGTGTGTGCTAGTGAGTACTATGTACTTGTGCAGCTTCCCTATACAGCAGGTTGTGGTGTACTAGTGTGTGCTAGTGAGTACTATGTACTTGCGCAGCTTCCCAATACAGCAGGTTGTGGTGTACTAGTGTGTGCTAGTGAGTACTATGTACTTGTGCAGCTTCCCTATACAGCAGGTTGTGGTGTACTAGTGTGTGCTAGTGAGTACTATGTACTTGTGCAGCTTCCCTATACAGCAGGTTTTGGTGTACTAGTGTGTGCTAGTGAGTACTATGTACTTGTGCAGCTTCCCTGTATAGCAGGTTTTGGTGTACTAGTGTGTGCTAGTGAGTACTATGTACTTGTGCAGCTTCCCTGTATAGCAGGTTTTTGTGTACTAGTGTGTGCTAGTGAGTACTATGTACTTGCGCAGCTTCCCTATACAGCAGGTTGTGGTGTACTAGTGTGTGCTAGTGAGTACTATGTACTTGTGCAGCTTCCCTATACAGCAGGTTTTGGTGTACTAGTGTGTGCTAGTGAGTACTATGTACTTGTGCAGCTTCCCTGTATAGCAGGTTGTGGTGTACTAGTGTGTGCTAGTGAGTACTATGTACTTGTGCAGCTTCCCTGTATAGCAGGTTGTGGTTTACTAGTGTGTGCTAGTGAGTACTATGTACTTGTGCAGCTTCCCTATACAGCAGGTTTTGGTGTACTAGTGTGTGCTAGTGAGTACTATGTACTTGTCCAGCTTCCCTGTATAGCAGGTTTTGGTGTACTAGTGTGTGCTAGTGAGTACTATGTACTTGTGCAGCTTCCCTATATAGCAGGTTGTGGTGTACTAGTGTGTGCTAGTGAGTACTATGTACTTGTGCAGCTTCCCTATACAGCAGGTTTTGGTGTACTAGTGTGTGCTAGTGAGTACTATGTACTTGTGCAGCTTCCCTATACAGCAGGTTTTGGTGTACTAGTGTGTGCTAGTGAGTACTATCTACTTGTGCAGCTTCCCTGTATAGCAGGTTGTGGTGTACTAGTGTGTGCTAGTGAGTACTATGTACTTGTGCAGCTTCCCTGTATAGCAGGTTGTGGTGTACTAGTGTGTGCTAGTGAGTACTATGTACTTGTGCAGCTTCCCTATACAGCAGGTTTTGGTGTACTAGTGTGTGCTAGTGAGTACTATGTACTTGTGCAGCTTCCCTATACAGCAGGTTGTGGTGTACTAGTGTGTGCTAGTGAGTACTATGTACTTGCACAGCTTCCCTATACAGCAGGTTTTGGTGTGCTAGTGTGTGCTAGTGAGTACTATGTACTTGTGCAGCTTCCCTGTATAGCAGGTTGTGGTGTACTAATGTGTGCTAGTGAGTACTATGTACTTGTGCAGCTTCCCTATACAGCAGGTTTTGGTGTACTAGTGTGTGCTAGTGAGTACTATGTACTTGTGCAGCTTCTCTATACAGCAGGTTGTGGTGTACTAGTGTGTGCTAGTGAGTACTATGTACTTGTGCAGCTTCCCTATACAGCAGGTTTTGGTGTACTAGTGTGTGCTAGTGAGTACTATGTACTTGTGCAGCTTCCCTATATAGCAGGTTGTGGTGTACGAGTGTGTGCTAGTGAGTACTATGTACTTGTGCAGCTTCCCTGTATAGCAGGTTGTGGTGTACTAGTGTGTGCTAGTGAGTACTATGTACTTGTGCAGCTTCCCTGTATAGCAGGTTTTGGTGTACTAGTGTGTGCTAGTGAGTACTATGTACTTGTGCAGCTTCCCTATATAGCAGGTTGTGGTGTACTAGTATGTGCTAGTGAGTACTATGTACTTGTGCAGCTTCCCTGTATAGCAGGTTTTGGTGTACTAGTGTGTGCTAGTGAGTACTATGTACTTGTGCAGCTTCCCTCTGTGAATGGGTGAGTACTAGTGTGTACTAGTGAGTACTATGTACTTGTGCAGCTTCCCTCTGTAAATGGGTGAGTACTAGTGTGTACTAGTACGTATTAGTGAGCACTAGTGTGTATTAGTGAGCACTAAGTACTTGTACAGCTTCCCTTCGTAAAAGAACTTGGTGTACTAGTGACTATTACTACCATTGTTTCATTCACTATTCACTATTTCACTTATCAACCTCACCGATTTTACTCTGCCACTTACTTTACTATTAGTCTGCTACTTAAGTGATTTTATTAGATTTGTTATGATTTATACTGCACATATACTTTCCTTTTTTATTTTTATTGTATTCTATCTTATTTTATTCTATTTTATTTTATTATGCCAAGTTGAGTTCACCGGGGCTGCTTTGACTGCTGGTGATGATGTACATTGTTATCTGGTATGTGACAATAAAGTTGAAACCTTGAACCCTTGTGAGTAGTAGTGTGCACTACATACTTGTGCAGCTTCCCTCCGTAGAAAGGCTTGGTATTCTAGTGGGTAATGGTTAGTGCTAGTGAGTACCGGTGTGTACTAGTGAACAGTACATACTTGTGCAGCTTCCCTCCGTAGAAAGGCTTGGTGTGGAAGGTGATGACGGCTGAGTAGCCGCTCTTGGCGCAGGTGACGAGCACCTTGCCGCCCAGCTCCACCCAGGGCACCGTCAGGATGGAGCGAGCGTACGCACACGGCAGTGTGAAGGTGTACTCCTCATCGTGGTCCAGCAGGTACAGGCAGCCTGGCGCACACACGGCCCACAAACGAAATGCCTTCAGACATAAAGACTTGCACTTCATGAAATCATATGTCCACCACTACCAGTCTACTACTTCTAGAAGAAGAAGAATTACCGTACTCTTTTGATCCCGTGAGGGAAATTTGGTCTCTGCATTTAACCCAATCGTGAATTAGTGAAACACTCAGAACACAGTGATGGTGAAGCACACAGTGAGGTGAAGCACACACTTAAACCCAATGCAGTGAGCTGCCTGCAACAGCGGCGCTCGAGGAGCAGTGAGGGGTTAGGTGCCTTGCTCAAGGGAACTTCAGCCGTTCGCACTGGTAGGGCTTCGGAGTCCGAATCCCTAACCAGTAGGCCACGGCTGCCCCTTCTACTACTGGTCTACTCCTACGAGTACTACTCCTGGTCTACTCCTACGAGTACTACTCCTGGTCTACTCCTACGAGTACTACTACTGGTCTACTCCTACGAGTACTACTCCTGGTCTACTCCTACGAGTACTACTCCTGGTCTACTCCTACGAGTACTACTACTGGTCTACTCCTACGAGTACTACTACTGGTCTACTCCTACGAGTACTACTCCTGGTCTACTCCTACGAGTACTACTCCTGGTCTACTCCTACGAGTACTACTCCTGGTCTACTCCTACGAGTACTACTACTGGTCTACTCCTACGAGTACTACTCCTGGTCTACTCCTACGAGTACTACTCCTGGTCTACTCCTACGAGTACTACTACTGGTCTACTCCTACGAGTACTACTCCTGGTCTACTCCTACGAGTACTACTCCTGGTCTACTCCTGCGAGTACTACTCCTGGTCTACTCCTGCGAGTACTACTCCTGGTCTACTCCTACGAGTACTACTCCTGGTCTACTCCTACGAGTACTACTCCTGGTCTACTCCTACGAGTACTACTCCTGGTCTACTCCTACGAGTACTACTACTGGTCTACTCCTACGAGTACTACTCCTGGTCTACTCCTACGAGTACTACTGCTGGTCTACTCCTACGAGTACTACTCCTGGTCTACTCCTACGAGTACTACTCCTGGTCTACTCCTACGAGTACTACTCCTGGTCTACTCCTACGAGTAGTACTCCTGGTCTACTCCTACGAGTACTACTACTGGTCTACTCCTACGAGTACTACTCCTGGTCTACTCCTACGAGTAGTACTCCTGGTCTACTCCTACGAGTACTACTCCTGGTCTACTCCTACTATTACTGGTCTACTCCTACGAGTAGTACTCCTGGTCTACTCCTACGAGTACTACTCCTGGTCTACTCCTACGAGTACTACTCCTGGTCTACTCCTACGAGTACTACTCCTGGTCTACTCCTACGAGTACTACTCCTGGTCTACTCCTACGAGTACTACTCCTGGTCTACTCCTACGAGTACTACTCCTGGTCTACTCCTACGAGTACTACTCCTGGTCTACTCCTACGAGTACTCCTACGAGTACTACTCCTGGTCTACTCCTACGAGTACTACTCCTGGTCTACTCCTACGAGTACTACTACTGGTCTACTCCTACGAGTACTACTACTGGTCTACTCCTACGAGTACTACTCCTGGTCTACTCCTACGAGTACTACTCCTGGTCTACTCCTACGAGTACTACTCCTGGTCTACTCCTACGAGTACTACTCCTGGTCTACTCCTACGAGTACTACTACTGGTCTACTCCTACGAGTACTACTCCTGGTCTACTCCTACGAGTACTACTCCTGGTCTACTCCTACGAGTACTACTACTGGTCTACTCCTACGAGTACTACTCCTGGTCTACTCCTACGAGTACTACTCCTGGTCTACTCCTACGAGTACTACTCCTGGTCTACTCCTACGAGTACTACTACTGGTCTACTCCTACGAGTACTACTCCTGGTCTACTCCTACGAGTACTACTCCTGGTCTACTCCTACGAGTACTACTCCTGGTCTACTCCTACGAGTACTACTACTGGTCTACTCCTACGAGTAGTACTCCTGGTCTACTCCTACGAGTACTACTACTGGTCTACTCCTACGAGTACTACTCCTGGTCTACTCCTACGAGTACTACTCCTGGTCTACTCCTACGAGTACTACTACTGGTCTACTCCTACGAGTAGTACTCCTGGTCTACTCCTACGAGTACTACTCCTGGTCTACTCCTACGAGTACTACTCCTGGTCTACTCCTATGAGTACTACTCCTGGTCTACTCCTACGAGTACTACTCCTGGTCTACTCCTACGAGTACTAGTACTGGTCTACTCCTACGAGTAGTACTGCTGGTCTACTCCTACGAGTAGTACTCCTGGTCTACTCCTACGAGTACTACTACTGGTCTACTCCTACGAGTACTACTCCTGGTCTACTCCTACGAGTAGTACTCTTGGTCTACTCCTACGAGTACTACTCCTGGTCTACTCCTACGAGTACTACTCCTGGTCTACTAGTACTGGCGGCCTCACCTTCTCCCACCATGGACACTCCGATGGACATGCCCATGAACTTGCTCTTGGTCCAGACGTGCGTGTTCACGCACATGCGCTTCTCGGGACACTCGGCGTAGAAGCCCGACACGGGCGGGTGGTGCGACACCTGCTCTGCCACGAAGCGCACTCGGTGGGTGGCGTCCTGCGCGGCGGCGGCGGCCGTGTCCGGCGGGCCCTCGCCGGCGCCGGCCGCCCGGGGGACCCTCCAGGAGCAGTGGAAGGTCTCGCCGATGATGGGGTTGTAGGGCTTCTTGGCGATGGCGCCACGCCGGCCCTCGTGGAAGGAGGTGAGGTAGTACTCCACAAAGCGCACCATGCGCTCCTCGGGGCCGGCGCCGTCCGCCACGGCCAGGAAGAGGTCCGGGTGGGACATGAAGTCAGCGTACATCTCCAGCAGGGAGCGCTTCTCCAGGATGAAGGTGGGGAGCACCACCTGTGGAGGAACGAGGCGCAGATTTAACTGACTGACAACACGAGGCGGGCCGGGGTCTTTTTTGGTGTTCCACTGCGGTCACGTGACCAACGTGGGCGAGGCCGTCGGCCCGCAGACGTGGGCGAATGACTGAAGCGTAAGTGAAAGTGAAATCAGGTCAATCAGGAAGAGTTTTGCTTCCACATTCGGGACCAAGCGGGGCCAGCGCGGACAGGCAGGGGAAGCGGAGACGGGACGATCTGTTCTGATCCGAGCTGCAGGGCTAGGCTGAAACGGAGCCACGGGCGGGGCCAAAGGGCCGCGGTCACATTACAGGAGCCAATCAAGCGGCAGCAATGACCCTGTTTGTGAAGCCAAGGTGAGGGAGACTAGCATGTAGTTCCTCTCACTGACTAAAGGTGGTTTCACTGTAGGGACGAACATGTGTGGTTCCTCTAACCGGCCCATAGATGGCTTGCGGTGGTTCGAAGACAAGCAAAACCATCCTGTTCAGGTACCATCATTTATAAGAAAAAGTGTCTGTAAAGGTCTCCAATCAACACCATAGGGACTGGCCACTGTAGAAACACACGCACATTTCTGCCGTAACACACAAGGACCGCTGGACCAGAGGTTCTGCTGTAACACAGTAGGACTGGACCAGAGGTTCTGCTGTAACACAGTAGGACCAGAGGTTCTGCTGTAACACAGTAGGACTGGACCAGAGGTTCTGCTGTAACACAGTAGGACTGGACCAGAGGTTCTGCTGTAACACAGTAGGACCAGAGGTTCTGCTGTAACACAGTAGGACTGGACCAGAGGTTCTGTTGTAACACAGTAGGACTGGACCAGAGGTTCTGCTGTAACACAGTAGGACCAGAGGTTCTGCTGTAACACAGTAGGACTGGACCAGAGGTTCTGTTGTAACACAGTAGGACTGGACCAGAGGTTCTGTTGTAACACAGTAGGACCAGAGGTTCTGTTGTAACACAGTAGGACTGCTGGACCAGAGGTTCTGCTGTAACACAGTAGGACCAGAGGTTCTGTTGTAACACAGTAGGACTGGACCAGAGGTTCTGTTGTAACACAGTAGGACTGCTGGACCAGAGGTTCTGTTGTAACACAGTAGGACTGGACTAGAGATTCTGCTGTAACACAGTAGGACTGGACTAGAGATTCTGCTGTAACCTAGTAGGACCGCTGGACCAGAGGTTCTGCTGTAACGCAGTAACACCAGAGGTTCTGCTGTAACACAGTAGGACTGCTGGACCAGAGGTTCTGCTGTAACACAGTAGGACCAGAAGTTCTGCCATAACGCAGTAGGACCAGAAGTTCTGCTGTAACACAGTAGGACGAGAGGTTCTGCTGTAACGCAGTAACACCAGAGGTTCTGCTGTAACACAGTAGGACTGCTGGACCAGGGGTTCTGCCTTAATGCAGTAGGACCAGAGGCCCTACCACAGTAGGGCCGCTGGATCCCAGCTCCAGGAGACGGTGGGGGAACCTACCCGCGTGAGGTCCATGCCCAGTTTGAGCTGTGACAGCAGGTGTAGGATGACACTCCTCTCCTCCTCCACAGCACCCAGCTCCTCCTCCCGCTCCACAAAGGAGTCCTCCACCTCCTCCTCTGCATCCACCTCTTCCAGCTCCTTCAGGGGGTGGGTATGGGAGTTTGCACGTAATCAGGTGTGTGTTTAGGTATGCAGGGGTGTGTGAGTATAGTTGTATGTGTCAGCATGTTTAGGTATGTGTGCAGGTTTGTGTGTGTGTGTGTGTGTGTGTGTGTGTGTGTGTGTGCGTGTGCATGCGTGTGTGTGTTAGAGGTGAGGGAAAAGCAGGACAAGGTCATTAATTATTGGTTGCTCGGGAGAAGGCAGTGTGCACTCAGTTTCTCGAGAGCAGCCGGACTTGAAGAGCAACACATCCCGGACTGAACATGAGTTAACCGAACCGTCTCAGCCAGCAGCAACACATGTTTGGCGAAACTCCAGTCACTGCCTTTTAATTCATGTTTCGGACGTCTCTTGGTGTGTACGAGTATGCGATGATATGCCGAGGGAAACATGTGCTCAACTGTACTCAACAGTCTCAATAGAATGTCAAAAGAATGTCTAGCGCCCATGGAATTGACACGAGACAAAAGACGACTGTGGCGCGTGGGTGGGTGACGGCTGTTTGAAGCAGCCCCACATGAGTCACACTGACTGGACCGTGGGACTGGGCGAGGCTGCATACCTGTTGCACATCATGGAGTCAACGTGATTGATCAACGTGCAACAGGTTAGAACCCCGCCATCACCACACAGCCACTGAGGGAAAGACCTCCTGCAGCACGGGCCATTGTCTTCAAACCCAACAAGGAACCTTGTTTCCAGCATCACCATCCTTGGCTCTGAAGGAGCACGGTAGAAGCCAACTAGTTGGTGATAGTGAGGAGATTGTTGTTGATGTCGAAGAACAAGAAGTGCCAGGAACTCTATATAGTTTAAGCTGAAGTTGTTTATTGGAGATTTGTGCGTGAATCTTCCTCAGTTCCTTCTGCCTGCTCCCGAAAATACAGTGTATTATATACAAGTCTCAAACCGGAACAGCATGACAGGAGTGTCCCATTCTGATTGGTTTATAATGTATAAAGATTACATGTTACTAAACAGATTTGACATGACGTAGGTGTATCCTTCAATCACTTTATGTTATGTCTCCAAGTTCCAGAGAGTCAGACTTAAAGTCGCCAAGAGGAATACAATCTTCACTATGTCCTTCTTCAGAACGTCAGATACCATTGCTAAATAATATTTTTCCAGTTGGCGTGGAGTATGTTAACATTGCTGCAATTAGAGTTTACTTTGCAACAAAAATTGCTGAAATTTAATTTTTTTATGTGTGTATATTTCATATTTTGGCCGTGTAAACATCTTCATCTTGTACTGGTACGCAAGGCCGACGGATGAAGTGCTCTTGCTGACCAAGGCATGAATTAGACCACAAAACAAGGTAGCGAGGTTTGAACTAAAACACATCCTAGACCATGTCCTCCAGAGGACACAGCCCGGGTTCTGTCCAGGGGCCAAAGGTCTCCAGGGAAACGGCTCTAACACAGGTGTGAAATGGCTCTAAACACAGGTGTCCCTCATCACTATAGGACGCACCGTGTCCATGGTCCACGTGTGCTATCTTAGCTGGTTGGGACTACCTGCACTGCCCTGATCCACACGGAGCAGACCCACAATTGGATTTACTGGTGACCCGTGGGTCGTCCTACGAGGACACTATTCGCTGTCAAAGGTCAACAGCAGGTGAGCGGGCAACCACATCAGCCAATCACAGAGTATCTAACGCAAACTGATGCAAGAGTGGCCTCCGTTCCTGTGTGCTCTTAGTCCCATTGTGAGAGGCCAACTAAGTGTGTGAGTGTGAGCGTGTGCATCTCAGCCCCAGCCTTAGGCCCCTGGAGCAGGGGAGTTTCCTGAGTCGCTTACCCCAGAAAAGCTGCAGGACTCTGGTGTGCTGAGCTCCAGCCGGCCCTCCTCCTGGAGGCCGTCGCCGGTGGAGAAGCCGCCTAGCGAGCCGCCGCTGCCGCCGTTCTTCAGGATGTCGGCCATCTTGGGCTCCAGCCACTCCACGTTGGGCCCTGGGAGGGAGGGGGGAGTTAGACGTGAGACCCTCTCTCAGCACTGTCTCTCTCACTCTGCTACTCTAACAAGACGTCCAGCCCTTCACACACACACACACACTCAGTCACACACACTCAGTCACACACACACACACACTCAGTCACACACACACACTCAGTCACACACAGACAGACAGAGACATACACATAGAGACATAAACAGACAGACAGACACACACACACACCCATCATAGACCACCACCCCCCCTCCCCCTCAAGCAGTGCTCACCCAGACCACGGCACCCTGCAGTTTGGCCAGACTGAGACTCCCTGGAGACCAGTGTCCTCCACCACACACACCCCTCCACCCACGCCCGCCCCCCCCCCCCTCGCCTCCCCTCCAACCCAGCCGTCTGATTGGCTGCACCGCAGGGTGCGGGTTTGAGAATGGGCGCCGGGTCAGCTGTCACCGGACCGGAGCGTGTGATTGGTGGAGGTGGGGGAGTTCCAGCAGCCAAGCCAAGCTACTGGTGAAATATACATGAGGAGTAACCGGAGCTGGTGTGTGAGGAGATGTGGGCCTCCTCATCCTAAATGACCTCCTTTCCTTGTCCCGCTCTCCTCCTCCACCTCCTCCTCTTTCTCCCCCATTGTCCTCCTCCATCTCGTTCTCCTCTTCACCACTTCCAATTCGTTTCTCCCCTCTCCTCCCCCACCTCCTTGTCCTCCACCTCCATCTCTTATCTACTCCTCTGCATCCGTCCTCCACCATTCCCTCCAGCTCCATGTGCAGGAGGAGGTTAAGTGCGGGGAGGGAGCCAGTAGGAGCCGTCGCAGCAGGCCTCTCTACAGGTGGACATGTACACCTGGACAGGTCTGGTTACCGCGCAGGGGACGGCATCAACACATCAATAATGCAGCATAATTCCATCGAGAGCACACACTGAGCGCTCTGAGGACACCCGGGACATCGCGGGGGCTAGCATAACCAGCTAGCATGCTAGCCTGCCGAGTCGGCATGCAGGGGGCCAGTATGCCGGGAGCTAGCGCGCTAGGCCAACGCGCTAGGCCAACGCGCTAGGCCAACGCGCTAGGCCAACGCGCTAGGCCAACGCGCCAGGGCTGCCCAACGCCGGAGCCCTGACACTAAGCTGGCAAGTGAGGACGGAGGGCGGCCAGCTCGGGACGCTCCGGAATCGTACACACACCTGTGAGGGCAGAGTGGTGGCGTGCCAGCTGCTGGAGGTGCAGGATGTGCAGGCAGTCGTGCAGGCAGGTCATGGTGGCCATGGAGGTGGCCTTGAGCATCAGCAGGTCCTGGTCAAGGGGGGAGAAGCCTGGCACTGGGGGCAGACCCTCAATGGTCTGGATCAGGTCCTTGTGCTGGCCCTGAGCCTGAACCATCATCTGGTCGTCGTCGGCGACACACACACACACACACACACACACACACACACACACACTTATATTCAGGGCATTTAGCAGACGCTTTTGTCCAAAGCGACTTACAAAGAGTACATTTGTCAGAACACACACACGTTATCGAGGAATACAGTAGAGGAACACGTGCATAGAAGCCCACACAACATTAGCATCCATAGCTAGAACAAAAACACACACACACACTAACAGCTGTGCTGTCGCTCGCTAGCATCCATAGCTTGAAAACACATGCACACACACATTTCAGAAAATGGTGCAGAAACCTCAAAGCAGTTTTTTCCCTTAAATGCAGCACTTAACTTTCGTCTCATTATATTCAAGAGCAAACACAAACTCTTTCTTCAACATACAAGTGACAAAATATATTTCTAAAAAAAACATTTAATTTAATTTTCATACTCAACGTCCATCTCAACAGAAATATGCCTACATTAAGTAGAAAGCACCTAATAACCACCAAGTCTACTTAAGTATTAAGTACTCTAACACAAGGACTCAGTAAAAATTTGGTTTCGTCTGAGTTAATCTTCCTTGTGTTATGCAAACTGAGCTATGAGCCCACAGGTGCAGCCAGTCTGCAGACACTGCAGGCCAAAACAACTGGCACCATCTCATGGACACTCCAGGTAATACCATGCACTGACTGGGATACCTCACCGCCCCCTCTCCCCTCTACCACGCTCCTCCCTCCCCTCTACCTCGCTCCTCCCTCCCCTCTACCTCCCTCCTCTTTCCCCACCCCCTCCCCTCTGCCTCTCTCCCGCCCACCTCTCCCCTTCTACATCCCTCCCCACTCCCCTCTACCTCCCTGCTTCCCTTTTACCTCCTAACCCTCTCCCCTCTACCACCTCCTAACCCTCTCCCCTCTACCTCCCTCCCCACTCCCCTCTACCTCCCTCCCCGCTCCCCTCTGTTAGGTACAATATGATCTAGCAATGGTACGGTGAGGTTGATCTGACGTTCTGAAGCAGGACATAGTGAAGATTGTATTCCTCTTGGTGACTTTAAGTCTGACTCTCTGGAACTTGGAGACATAACATAAAGTGATTGAAGGATACACCTACGTCATGTCAAATCTGCTTAGTAACATGTAATGTTTATACATTATAAGCCAATCAGAATGGGACACTCCTGTCATGCTGTTCCGGTTTGAGACTTGTATATAATACACTGTGTCTCTGGGAGCAGAGAGAAGGAACTGAGGAAGATTCACGCACAAATCTCTTGCTTGATGAAATCCTCTGCTTCTCCTCGTACGAGACCAATAAACAACTTCAGCTTAAACTACAGTATATAGAGTTCCTGGCACTTCTTGTTCTTCGGCATCAACAACAATCTCCTCACTATCACCCTCTACCTCCCTCCTCTCTCCGTTTTGCTTCCCTCCCCACTCCCCTCTTCCTCCCTCCCTCCCTTCTACCTCCTAACCCCCTCCCCTCTACATCCCTCCCCACTCCCCTCTTCCTCCCTCCCTCCCTTCTACCTCCTAACCCTCTCCCCTCTACATCCCTCCCCACTCGCTCCCTCCCTCCCTTCTACCTCCTAACCCTCTCCCCTCTACATCCCTTCCAGCTCTCCTGTGCCTACCTCCTCTATCCCTTCTAACTCTCTCCCCTCTACATCCCTCCCCGCTCCCCTGTGCATCTCTCCCCTCTACATCCCTCCCCACTCCTCTTTCCCCCTCCCTCCCTTCTACCTCCTAACCCCCTCCCCTCTACATCCCTCCCCACTCCCCTCTTCCTCCCTCCCTCCCTTCTACCTCCTAACCCTCTCCCCTCTACATCCCTCCCCACTCCCTCCCTCCCTCCCTTCTACCTCCTAACCCTCTCCCCTCTACATCCCTTCCAGCTCTCCTGTGCCTACCTCCTCTATCCCTTCTAACTCTCTCCCCTCTACATCCCTCCCCGCTCCCCTGTGCATCTCTCCCCTCTACATCCCTCCCCGCTCCCCTGTGCATCTCTCCCCTCTACATCCCTTCCCGCTCCCCTCTACCTCCCTCCTCTCGGCCTCCCTGCTCTCTCCCCTCTGCCTTCCTCCCCTCTACCTCCTAACCCTTTGCCCTCTGCATCCCTCCCTGCTCCCCTGTGCCTCCCTCTCTCCCCTCTACCTCTCTTCTC
Organism: Urophycis tenuis; assembly: GCA_036785325.1. Lineage (NCBI taxonomy): Eukaryota > Metazoa > Chordata > Actinopteri > Gadiformes > Phycidae > Urophycis > Urophycis tenuis. Next base: position 22,430 of record JAXIVH010000347.1, on the reverse strand, counting down.
TCCCCCCTCTACCTCCCTCCCCTCCCTCCTCCCTGCTCTCTCCCCTTTACCTCCCTCTCTCCCCACCTCCCTCCTTCCTCCCTCCTCTACCTCCAAACCCTCTCCCCTCTACATCCGTTCCCACTCCCTTGTGCCTCCCTCATCTCTACCTCCTCTCCCCTTTACCTTATAACCCTCTCCCCTCTACCTCCCTCCCCTCTCCCTTCTAACTGTATCCCCTCTACATCCCTCCCCATTCCCCTGTGCCTCTCCCCTCTACATCCTTGCCCGCTCCCCACTGCCTGCCTGCTCTCTCCCCTCTGCCTCCCACCCACTCCCTCCTCTCTCCCCTCTACCTCCCTCTTCTCCCCCCTCTCCTCTACCACCCTCCTCTCTCCCCTCTACCTCCTAACCTTTTCCTCTAGCTCCCTTCCCGCTCCCCTCTACCTCCCTCCCCTTTCCCTTCTGCCTCCCTTCACTCCTCTCTCCCCTCTACCTCCCTCCTCCCTCATCTCTACCTCCCTCCTCTCTTCCTCCCTCATCTCTACCTCCCTCCTCTCTCCCTCCTTCATCTCTACCTCCCTCCTCTCTACCCTCTACCTTTCTCCCCCTCCTCTTCCTCCCTCATCTCTACCTCCATCCTCTCTCCCTCCTTCATCTCTACCTCCCTCCTCTCTCCCCTCTACATCCCTCCCCGCTCCCCTGTGCATCTCTCCCCTCTACATCCCTTCCCGCTCCCCTCTACCTCCCTCCTCTCGGCCTCCCTGCTCCCTCCCCTCTACCTCCCTCCTCTCTTCCTCTCTCATCTCTACCTCCCTCCTCTCTCCCTCCTTCATCTCTACCTCCCTCCTCTCTACCTTTCTCCCCCTCCTCTTCCTCCCTCATCTCTACCTCCCTCCTCTCTCCCCTTTACCTCCCTCCTCTCTCCCCTCTAAATCCCTCCCCGCTCCCCTGTGCATCTCTCCCCTCTACCTCCCTCCCCGCTCCCCTCTACCTCCCTCCTCTGTCCTCTACCTCCCTCCTCTCTCCCCTCTACCTGCCTCCCGTCTCCCTCCCTCCTTCCCCTTTCCCTCGCTCCTTCCCCTCTACCTCCCTCCTCTCTGTACTTCTGTTCCCTACTCCCCCCTATGTGATTACGAGGTTAAAATATGAAATATATTACATTGTACGTGTGTATAATATTATCACGTGGATCATAGATGTTAGATCTCATAGATCTTTATATCGTAACCATCAGAACAAAAAGGTAAAGGGGGCATTTAGCAGACGCTTTTGTCCAAAACGCCTTACAATCAGTACATGTGTGGGGGTTCAACATGTGGACAGTTGGAGGAGGGGATTGAACCACCGACCCTACGGTGAGTGGACAAGCCGCTCTGTCCACCCCGCCCTACCCACTGAGCTACTGCCACTGAAAACTCTCTCCTAAAACTACAAACTTAGACTCCTAACCTCTGCTCCTCCTCACCTCACGGGCATCCAGCAGGTGGTCGGGGAGCAGGGACTTGCGGCTGGAGTACAGCGAGGAGCCCTTGTGGGCCTGGCTCAGGCTGAAGTAGGAGGAGGACGCGGCCGCTTGGCTGGCCCTGCGCTGGCCCAGAGGGGAGCTGCCGCTGCCCTGGGAGACGGTGGAGAAGCTACGGGACTTAGAGGGGGCCTGGCTCTGTGAGGGGTGGGGTGTGGGGGTGAGGGAGAGGGGGTGGAGAAGGGAGAGATGGAGAGGGAAGCGAGGGAGGAGGGGGGAGAGAGACGGAGGGTGGAGAGGGGAGAGAAAGGGTGGAGAAGGGAGAGATGGAGAGGGAAGCGAGGGAGGAGAGGGGAGAGAGACGGAGGGTGGAGAGGGGAGAGAAAGGGTGGAGAGGGGAGAGAGACGGAGGGTGGAGAGATGGAGGGGGAGACAGGGGGTGGAGAGGGGAGAGAAAGGGTGGAGAAGGGAGAGATGGAGAGGGACGAGAGGGAGGAGAGGGACGAGAGGGAGGAGAGGGGAGAGAGACGGAGGGTGGAGAGGGGAGAGAGACGGAGGGTGGAGAGGGGAGAGAAAGGGTGGAGAGGGGAGAGAGACGGAGGGTGGAGAGATGGAGGGGGAGACAGGGGGTGGAGAGGGGAGAGAAAGGGTGGAGAGGGGAGAGATGGAGAGGGAAGAGAGGGAGGAGAGGGGAGAGAGACGGAGGGTGGAGAGATGGAGGGAGAGGGAAGAGATGGAGGGGGAGACAGGGGTGGAGAGGGGAGAGAAAGGGTGGAGAGGGGAGAGAGATGGAGGGGGGAGATTTGGTGGAGAGGGGAGAGGGGATAGATTGAGGGGGTGGAGGAGAACAAAGGGTGGAGGGGGGGAGAGGGTGGAGAGGGGAGAGATTGAGGGGGTGGCGGAGAACAAAGGGTGGAGCAGGGGAGAAAGGAAGACCGGAAACAGAGTAAGTGAAATTACCAGGCCAACCAGGAAACAGAGACCAGAACAGCATGTGTCTTGCGACGTGAAATTGATTTGTGACTATCAACTGAAAACGTTGTGCGTTCACGTCGTCCACCCAAGTCTTTCCCCAAAAGGTTAACTTCAAATTTAAATGCAAATACAGAGAAAAGGTCATATTCAACATGTCAACCAATGGGACGCGTCTGATGAATGAGTGAACCTTAAACAAGTCAACCAATCAGGTGTTGTGAATGTGGGGTCACAACCTCACCTTGCCCAGGGCTTCTGTATGGTGCTGCTTGCAGATCTGCAGACGGCTGACCCAGTGCTGTCGCTCCTTAGCATCCGTAGCTAGAACACACACACACAAACCCAGTGCTAATGCTCCTTAGCATCCATAGCTAGAACACACACACACAAACCCAGTGCTAATGCTCCTTAGCATCCATAGCTAGAACACACACACACAAACCCAGTGCTAATGCTCCTTAGCATCCATAGCTAGAACACACACACAAACCCAGTGCTAATGCTCCTTAGCATCCATAGCTAGAACACACACACAAACCCAGTGCTAACGCTCCTTAGCATCCATAGCTAGAACACACACACAAACCCAGTGCTAATGCTCCTTAGCATCCATAGCTAGAACACACACACACACACAGACAAACCCAGTGCTAACGCTCCATAGCATCTGTAGCTAGAACACACACACACACACAAAAACCCAGTGCTAATGCTTCTTAGCATCCGAAGCTAGAACACACACCTACATACACAAACACACAAACCCAGTAATTTTGCTCCTTAGCATCACACACACACACCCAGTGCTGTCGCTGTTAGCATCTGTAGCTAGAACATAGCTAGCTAGCATAGCTAGCTACATAGCTAGCTAGAACACACACACACACACACACACACACACACACACACACAAACTACGTGCCAACACTCCTTAGCATCCGAAGCTAGAACACACACCTACATACACAAACACACAAACCCAGTAATTTTGCTCCTTAGCATCACACACACACACACCCAGTGCTGTCGCTGTTAGCATCTGTAGCTAGAACACACACACACATACTGTATCTTGACTCAGTATTGATTGCTCCATTACTGGGAGCAGATAATGTAACCATCTGGATCAATATGATGATGACTATGATGATGAAGCTACTGGACTCCATGTCGTAACATGGGTGGAGTACCCTACATCCTGTAGCTATGGATCTGCGTAGGTAAGATCTGGTGCAGTTACGTTAAGGTAAGGGATTGGTGTGGTTAGGTTAAGGTAATGTTTTGGTGTTGTTAGGATAAGGTAAGGGTTTGGTGGGGTTAGGATAAGGTAAGGGTTTGGTGGGCTTAGGATAAGGTAAGGTAAGGGTTTGGTGTGGTTAGCTTAAGGTAACAGTTTGGTGTGGTTAGGTTAAGGTAAGTGTTTGGTGTGGTTAGGATAAGGTAAGGGTTTGGTGTGGTTAGGATAAGGTAAGGGGTTAGTGTGGTTAGGATAAGGTAAGGGTTTGGTGTGGTTAGGATAAGGTAAGGGTTTGGTGTGGTTAGTTTAAGGTAGGTGTTTAGTGTGGTTAGGATAAGGTAAGGGTTTGATGTGGTTTGGTTAAGGTAAGGTAAGGGTTTGATGTGGTTTGGTTAAGGTAAGGTAAGGTAAGGGTTTGGTGTGGCATTCTGGATTTTGGGAGGCTGCTGGCCTGGCAAAAAACTGTGTGCCCTCACACTCAATGACTGATTTCTCGAAATAGGAACATTGCACAAATGTGATATGCAGATATTCTGAGAGCAAACCCCTGATGTGCTGTCATATGGGAATTAAACATCTGATACTAAATGGTTGATGTTACAGTGATTTGAAGACAAACTCTCCAGTTAAACGCTGTTGTAACCACTGCAGCAATGTCTCCATGTAATGGCAGTAGCGTCTGCAGAAACTTGAGTACAACACAAAGAGGTGGACCAGGCGTGGTAATGGTGTACGTGGGAGGCATCTATCATCTACCACGGTAATGGTCTGAGTAGGAGGCGGTTAGCGTGGCAACGGTGTGTGTGTGTAGGAGGCGGTAAGCGCAGCAACGGTGTGTGTGTGTAGGAGGCGGTTAGCACGGCAACAGTGTGTGTGTAGGAGGCGGTTAGCGCGGCAACGGTGTGTGTGTGTAGGAGGCGGTTAGCGCGGCAACGGTGTGCGTGTGTAGGAGCCGGCTACCGCGGTAACGGTGTGCGTGTGTAGGAGCCGGCTACCGCGGTAACGGTGTGCGTGTGTAGGAGCCGGCTACCGCGGTAACAGTGTGCGTGTGTAGGAGCCGGCTACCGCGGTAACGGTGTGCGTGTGTAGGAGCCGGCTACCGCGGTAACGGTGTGCGTGTGTAGGAGCCGGCTACCGCGGTAACGGTGTGCGTGTGTAGGAGCCGGCTACCGCGGTAACGGTGTGCGTGTGTAGGAGCCGGCTACCGCGGTAACGGTGTGCGCGGGAAGCGGCCACCCACCCCGGAGCTTGTACTGTTCGCCGCTGACGGCGTTGACGGTGAAGGTGTGGGAATCCTCGTCGCTCGGGGAGATGACGGCACCGGCCAGCTGCAGCGCCCCCCGGGGCTTCTGGGGACGCGACTGCTCGTTGACGAAGTACTCCAGCATCCCTGCTTCGTTGTTCAGCACAAAGAACCTGGGGACGGGATGGGCTGCTGCTGAGGCTGGCAAGGCTCCGGGTTCAAACCCAAACCCACACAGCCTCGCCTGTCGGCTTGTTTTGTGTCCTATGGAGATGCCTGAACCCCTACCTGCTCCTTAATGACCTGTCTCTGTACTGTCTAACCCCTACCTGCTCCTTAATGACCTGTCTCTGTACTGTCTAACCCCTACCTGCTCCTTAATGACCTGTCTCTGTACTGTCTAACCCCTACCTGCTCCTTAATCACCTGTCTCTGTACTGTCTGACCCCTACCTGCTCCTTAATGACCTGTCTCTGTACTGTCTAACCCCTACCTGCTCCCTAATGACCTGTCCCTGTACTGTCTAACCCCTACCTGCTCCTTAATGACCTGTCTCTGTACTGTCTAACCCCTACCTGCTCCCTAATGACCTGTCCCTGTACTGTCTAACCCCTACCTGCTCCTTAATGACCTGTCTCTGTACTGTCTAACCCCTACCTGCTCCTTAATGACATGTCTCTGTACTGTCTAACCCCTACCTGCTCCTTAATCACCCGTCTCTGTACTGTCTGACCCCTACCTGCTCCTTAATGACCTGTCTCTGTAGTGTCTAACCCCTACCTGCTCCTTAATGACCTGTCTCTATACTGTCTAACCCCTACCTGCTCCTTAATGACCTGTCTCTGTACTGTCTAACCCCTACCTGCTCCTTAATGACCTGTCTCTATACTGTCTAACCCCTACCTGCTCCTTAATGACCTGTCTCTGTACTGTCTAACCCCTACCTGCTCCGTAATGACCTGTCTCTGTACTGTCTAACCCCTACCTGCTCCTTAATGACCTGTCTCTGTACTGTCTAACCCCTACCTGCTCCTTAATCACCCGTCTCTGTACTGTCTAACCCCTACCTGCTCCGTAATGACCTGTCTCTGTACTGTCTAACCCCTACCTGCTCCTTAATGACCTGTCTCCTGAACAACAATATTGGAATAGGAATACTTCATGAAACTCAAGCAACAGGCCAACGACAATATTTGTTTTTCTGTGTTGTAGTGACATTAATCAGTGACATAATCAGATTTGAGGTTTGGTCAAAAATATTGTGTCTACAATTTGGGAAAAGGCAAGTAACTGTGGTCTCCTGTGGTTCTTCTTATCTTGTTTAAGAGTGAAAGACATCTCAAAAGGTGACAGTGGGTAATTAGCAAAGTGCACAGTAAAGTATTGCCAGCCCAGGATAACATTAGTAAGTATACAGCCGTTCTCTCAGACTCACCTGTACTGCCATCCCGTCACCAGGTTGGTGTACTTCATCAGGTAGCCATTGATATTCTCCATGTGGTCACTGGAAGGCCAAGGAAATGTCACAGAGAGAATGGAAGATAAGATAACACTAACCCTAACCCAACCAAAGCGATCTACTTGTCAAAACAAGTAGTTGTTTACACAGGGATAAATTACACGTCAATCAGTAATCAAAATGACACAGCGTGCACCCCCCCCCCCCCCCCCCCCCAACTACCTGGTGACAAAAAATAAAACTGCAACTTTTTAGGGTACCATAGTATGTACAACGACCTGTAGCAAACGTTTTATTATGTACATTAACATGCAAGAAATGGCTTTAGTGTACTGTAACGTGTAACAGACCCCTTTAGTGTACCGTAACGTGTATTGTAAAGTGTAGCAGACCCCTTTCGTGTACCGTAACGTGTATTGTAAAGTGTAGCAGACCCCTTTCGTGTACTGGAAAGTGTCCTGTGTAACGTGTAGCAGACCTGTACTGCCAGCCCTTGGTGCTCGCCCTCCCCGAGCTCGGCGTCCTGCTCTGGGGGAACACCTCCAGCTTCGCCTCGCTCTCTGGGACCCGGAGAACCGCGGCAGTTTCCCCTTGCATAGTCATAGCTAATGCTAACGCTAACAGGCTAACGCTAGCGCACTAATGGAACTACGAGAGGGGGGGGGAATCGGAGCCTCCCAGGCTAACCGACTCTGACTTGTTTTTAACTTGTCTCGCTTAACGGAAATCCATCCGGTGCCTCAAAACGCAGCCCATTTCTCGGCGGGCATTTAAGTCGTCAATACTCTGCGTTACCTTGTAGATGACAGGCCGTTTTACCTCTTGTTAAACTGAACTACGCTTAGCATGCTAACGAGTCAGTATTTACAGCAGCTTGACAAGGAGCCGGTCACGTGATCTCACAACTGACTTCCGGGTGGTCGAAAAAAACGGGGCGTGGTTTTTTCAGGCTATGTCGGCTGCCTGCTGCATGCGTGCGTGTGCGCGCGTGTGTGTGTATGTGTTTATGTGTGCGCGCGCGTGCGGTTTTGCTGTTGGTTTATTCCCAGTAATGCGCACTGTATGGTCTACTATATTTGCGTGTTTCAACGCCAATGTGACACTACTATACTGGCGCACACGTTCGTGAACAGACAAGTTCAAACAAAGCAACACAGTCCCACAGCGACGCTAGACAGTACTTGGGCGTGTGTTCTTCCTCATAGGGCGTATGAGGAAGTCAGGGGGGAGAAAAAAGAGGAATTTTCATCTGAGCCCCGGGTCAGAAAGATTCACCGTCCGTCGTTATGCCCGGAATGAAAGTTTGCGTCGTCGGTTCTGGGAACTGGTAACTTCTTCTTCTTCTATTCAACAAATGTGTTTGTAAAGCCTAAAATAGTGGTTTGATGCAGATCACCCGCAGGGGAGTTTCGTTTCGTTACAATAAAACGGTGCTCTAATCAGATCTTGCGGTGTAGGCTGCAAGTTAATTGATGCATTAATTATTGAGATCGTAAGCACACGGTGTATTATATATTGGTCTACTCAAGTGATGGCTAATCACGTTATAAACTTCACTCACTTGGCAAAGATAAGTAACTTCCTTATTGTAACATAATACACCTGTGTACTTTTGACTGGCTGCGTATTTGTGTTATCCAGGGGTTCTGTGATCGCCAAGCTCGTTGGACACAATGTGAAAGGAAACAACAGGTTCGACCCCATGGTCAACATGTGGGTGTACGAAGAGATGATCGATGGAAAAAAGTTGACTGACATCATCAACTCAGAGCACGAAAATGTCAAATACCTCCCAGGACACAAGCTCCCCGGGAATGTGGTGAGTTGTTAGAGAGAGCCAGCTTCATCCAATTGTTAAACCTATGTGCAGTTGTGCAGTTACCTCTTCCGCAACCTCAGGAAATAGGTTTGTTATGATATCAAGGGGACTTTGCACCAAGGTCCCCGTCAGATCTGAAATAGTTTAATGAACTGGATAAACGAGGCACAGCGCTACACATTGGCAGAGGCTACACAGAAACACACAGCGGTGCGCTTTTCGTTGTCTCTGGTGAATCGTATGGCTTTTAGACTACAGCCAGACACACCCACCGCCGCTATCACACTCAAACCTGGTTCTCTCAAACCTAATACCCAAACTAACCATCTCTAACCTGATAACGAAACTTAATTCCACATACAGCCTTGTTTTTATTTTTTATTTAGGAGCAGTGGGCTGCTATGATCAGCGCCCGGGGTGCAAGTTGGGGTTCAGGGTTCAGTGTCTTGCTCAAGGACACTTCGACATGCAGACAGTTTTGAAAGTGGGAATCAAGGGGATCGAACCGCCGACCCTACGGTTAGTGGACAGCCTCCTCTGTCCACCGGCTTTACCCACTGAGCCACTGCCGCACCGTTCCATAAAGTAGACGATTTAATTGTGTGAAGATGACGTTGTAGTCGTAGTATCTGAACCCACTCAGTTCATTTCTACTCATCAAGCGGATGTAACTAAAACTAATTCAGGTCACTCAATCAAACTTAATTTACGTAGGGTTTTTCATAATCGGCAGCAAAACAACAACCTTGAAGACGGAGCAAAACCAGAACAATTTTACACAGATTTCAAATACATCCTAAGATGCTTCTCCATTATTCACCTTAAGTGAATGTAGCCTTGGCCATAAGGAGTTGATGTCGTCAGGCGGTACCCACCGTTCATTGGGTGTTTCGACCCTTAACCACGACACCCTCCCAGTGGTGGGGCGGCAGTGGTGGCCAGTCACTGCCCATCTCCTCCTGGCTTCCAGCTTAATTCCTCTCTCCTGCTCCATAACCAGCAAGAGGCTCTTTCTGCTTCCTCCCCCATCCTGCGAGCTGCTGCCTTTTTCTCCTTTCCTGTTACTCCAATGGCTGTGAGTGTTCTCCAGAATGACTGGGCAAGGAATCCTCTGCAGCCGACCTCGACTGGGCACAGCCATGCATGCCATCCTTTCTCCCTACAGTCCTGCAGAAGGTCTTGTTATTTGGTGCTCTTCCTTTCAAAGGCCTGTTCACACCCCTCTCTTCCCATGGGACTGTGAGCTCTATGAGGATGATCTTTCTTGCCTCTACTGACCACAGTACCACATCTGGCCTCAGGGTTGTCTGAACAATCTGGGGCAACTGCAGCCATCCCCCCCAGGTCAACCTTCATTTCTCATGATTGGGCCATCTGTAGCAGACTGGTTCTTCTTATTGCTGTGGTTGGTGGCTCTCCCCCCCCCCCCCTTACAAACTGGATTGATTTTGTTTTCTGCAGCAGTTGGCGTTTCTTATTCCTCTTCTGCTCTAAGGTGTAAGCGAGTGTCATGAGCACCTTGTCATGGCGCCACCTGTATCTTCCTTGGGTGAGTGCTGTTTTACACCCAGACAGGATGTGTGCCATGGTATCCCTCTCCCCACAAAGCTTGCACAATTGATCCTCTCTTATGCCCCACTTCTGCAAGTTTGTTGGGGTTGGGAGTGTGTTATACACTGATCTCAGCAGGAAAGAGATGTGGAATGGCTCCAGTCTCCATAAGTCGACCCAAGTGAGGTCTCATTTGGTCCAGGCTCCTTGGGAAACTAGCTCTACTGCCCTTGACCTTCGTCCCTCCTCCTCCAGGTTCCGTACCTCCTGTTGAATCATGGCTCTTCTGTCTCTAGTTCCTGTCTTCCTCCACTGTTGGAAATGGGAGGTTCCAAGACCCTGTCTTCCTGTGCATGATGCTCCAATGATTTCACATATCTTCAGCATGCTTCAGCATGCTGTTGGCTTGTGCAACAGATGAGTCAGCTGCCCACTTGTGCCCTGATCTTGTGATGATTGTGATTCATTCTGGGAGTCTCTGAGTGTCATTACGACTCTGCACTTTGCAACTTTGAATTCCTCAACCACGGATGACAGAGGAAGTTGGAGCTGCCCTGATCTTATTTAGAGGCCTACTGCAGTGAAGCTTGGAGGGGTTCCCAACCACTTTCGGAGGTAAGATATTCCTTTATTAATCCCCCTTAGGAGAAATTCACAGTGACCAGCAGTACAGGGGATAGATGTGCAGTAAGAGCCTGGCTAAAGTCAAGGTACTTATTGACCTTCTTTCCACTCCTTCCACGCGTGTCATCGGGACTTCGTACACAATCAGCAGCCACATGAGTCTTGGCAACAGTCCGTGTTGATAGAGCCATGCTTTGAACTTCCCTGGAAGTCCTGATTTTTCAATCCTCAGCCATTCCTCCATCTGCTTTTCTGTACTGGCGATGTTGTTCCTGTCGGTAAGTGAGTCATCTAACCACCTTCCAAGGCACTTGATGGGATTCTCCTCTATTGATGGAATCACTTCCTCTTGCACATACAGCTTGAACCTGTTGGTCAATTTCCCATTCCTCATCACCATATTTATGGATTTCTTTGGCTTAAACTTCATTCTGGCCCATGTTGCCATGTGGTCCAGAACTGTTAGCACCCATCTTGCCTCCACATGTGTTGTGGTCATCACTGTAAGGTAATCCATATACCCTCTTATCGGGGTTGTCGGGTGCCGGACTCCATTTTTGGACCCCGGGCTTCCTTCTGTTATTAAGAGGTTCAGTCCCATGACAAAGAGAATGGGGGAGATTGTGCAGCCAGTTATGATGTCCTTTTCTAGGCTTTGCCACTGAGCTGTAAAATGGGCCATCGTAACTGAATTCCGCCATAGTAGTTGGTGATCATTTTCTTGATGTGCTCAGGGATGTGGTAGTGGTCTAAAGCTGCATGGATGAGGGCGTGAGGGACTGATCCATAGGCATTGGCGAAATCCAACCAGACAACAGGCAAGTTGCTTTTGCTGGTTTTGGCCTCACGGATCATCTGACTGAGAACACCGGTGTGTTCCAGGCATCCAGAGAAGCCTGGGATTCCACCTTTCTGGATAGCAGTGTTGATGTAACCATCCTCTTGGCCAGTACAGAAAATAAGATTTTGCCTACTACGCTTAACAGTGAGATTGTTCTAAATTGGTCAATGGTTGAGGAGTTCTCTTCCTTTGGCACAAAAGAGCCCTCTGCTTTCTTCCAGCATGATGGAATGATGCCCTTTCTCCAGATCCTTTGGATCAGCTTCCACAGCCTCCGGAGGAGCATTTGGCATTTTTTGTATACCTTGCAGGGTATACCACTTGGGCCAGGGGCAGATCCTGTTCTGGCCTTCTTCACCACCTCTTGGACTTCCTTCCAGGTTGGTTCACTGATGTTGAGCTCTTTTTCCGGGGTCTTTGTGCTGTTGATGCTTGGGTTGGCATCCAGGGCCTGGTTTTGTGTAGATGTCATTTTGGGTCTTCCTCAAAAACTCCTCCACATCTTCTCTGGGGCTGGTCAGCTGTCCAGATTTTGCTTCACCCAGTAGTGACTGGTGAATTGGAAGGGGTCTTTGGTGAACTGCAATCTTTTGTTCTCCCTACCCTTCCTTTTCTTTTGAATGCTTTCAGCTCTCCGAAGTCTGCAGAGGCGTTCCCGGAGTTGACTCGTCAGGTCTTTGATGCCTTTCATCAGCTTGGGCTCTTTTGAATTGCTTGTTGAGTTACACACAACTTAGAAGAAAGCTAAGCTCAAAATGTGTGTTAACATGTTTGAAACATTAACAGATTGTGATGCCCTCGGCCCTTCTGTCAGACTGTTCCTAAACCGCCCAAGAAGGAGATGTCAATACTCGATCAGTTCCGATGACCTGCTGTTGTTCGGTTCCCCATTAGGTCGCGGTTCCGGACATCACTGAGGCGGTGAAAGGAGCCAAGGTTCTCATCTTCGTCATCCCCCACCAGTTCATCCGGAATCTGTGTGACCAGATGAAGCCTCACGTCGCCCCAGGAGCCATCGGTATATCCCTCATCAAGGTGAGCTAACCCTGTGCTAACTCTGAGCTAAGGCAGACGTTGTCCATCTTGTTATCTAATTTCTGTTTAACATATACAGTATATCCAGACCTTGAATACTGCAGACGCAATTTGCGTTAAGTTGTGTTAAGAAGTGTAGCGGTTCGGGGGCGTGGCTGCTCCCAGATTGTTTGCCGGGAACAGAGTTGGTGTTGTGCGCCGTGATTTTGATCAGGATGTTGAGGGTGAACACCCATATGATGCAGTACTCTCCGAATAGAAGCTAGCGAGTGTGACAATCTTGAGAAGAGGGGACATTTAGCAGATGCTTTTGTCCAAGGCGACTTACAAACAGTGTGGGGTTCGATATGTGGACAGTTGGAGGTGGGGATCGAACCACCCACCCTCCGGTTTGTGGACGACCTGCTCTACCCAGTGGCTGTAGTGGCTGCTCAGTGTTAAGTGTGACGTTCCTCCTTAAGTGTTAAGTGTGACGTTCCTTGTTAAGTGTGTTTGCGTGCGTCGTGGTGCAGGGGATTGATGAGGGCCCAACAGGTCTCAGGCTCATCTCGGACATCATCAGGGAGACTCTGGAGGTGGACATCAGCGTGCTCATGGGGGCCAACATCGCCAACGAAGTCGCCGATGAGAAGTTCTGCGAAACCACCATTGGTCAGCTCGCCTTCCCCGCGGCCCTATAACCGCCTAGCCATTTCTAACCTATCACCTAACCCTGTCTTTAACCACCTAGCCATCTCTAACCTATCACCTAACCCTGTCTTTAACCGCCTAGCCATCTCTAACCTATCACCTAACCCTGTCTTTAACCGCCTAGCCATCTCTAACCTATCACCTAACCCTGTCTTTAACCGCCTAGCCATCTCTAATCTATCACCTAACCCTGTCTTTAACCGCCTAGCAATCTCTATCCTATCACCTAACGCTGTGTTTAACCACCTAACCCTGTCTTTTACTCCTAAGCATTTCTTACCTATCACCCAACCCTGTCTTTTACCCCTAATCACTGATAACCTATCTCCTAACCCTGTCTTTTACCCCTAATCATCGATGACCTATCTCCTAACCCTGTCTTTTACCCCTAACCTTTTCTCACCTATCACCTAACCCCTGTCTCTAACCCCCTAACGATCTCTAACCTATCACCTACCCCTGCCTTTAACCCTCTAACCATCTCTAACCTATCACCTACCCCTGTTTTTAACCCTCTAACCATCTCTAACCTGTTGGTTTTATTAAATAAAATTTCTGTCAATTCAGGGGCGAAGAACAAAGACAACGGGGTGATCTTCAAGGAGCTCCTGCAGACCCCTAACTTCCGCATCACTGTGGTGGAGGAGAGCCACACGGTGGAGCTGTGCGGGGCGCTCAAGGTACGTTCCTGGCTCCTCCTCTGGCCCCAGGACCGCTGGTGCAAGCCCCCCGACCCCCGCCCCCCTCTCACCCCCCTCGCACCTAGGAGACCCGGCCATAAGGTGTTGAAAGCACTGGAGAAGTCAAAGAACATGACTCTCACAGTGCTCGCCGGCTTGTCCAGATGAGAGTAGACTTTGTTCAGCAGGAAGATGATGCCGTCCTCGATCTGTTAACCTTATGCAAATGAGAGTGGCACACGGCTATTTGATTGGACAATCGACATTCTGTGAGCGCGGTCGGACTTGAGTTGTAGCACGGTCGCCGCCGATGTCGTAGCCTCACCGAGAGAAAGAGAGGAGGGAGGGTGCAGCAGTCTATTGCACCCTCTATCCCTTAAACCCTTGCTCTCTCTTTCTGTCTGTCCGTCTGTGTGTGTCTCTCACTCTCTCTCTCTCTCTCTGGACAGAACATCGTGGCGGTGGGTGCGGGGTTCTGTGACGGCCTGGGCTTCGGGGACAACACCAAGGCGGCCGTGATCCGGCTGGGCCTGATGGAGATGGTCGCCTTCGCCAAGATGTTCTGCGCGGAGCCGGTCACCTCAGAGACCTTCCTGGAGAGCTGCGGTGTGGCCGACCTCATCACCACCTGCTACGGCGGCCGCAACCGCAAGGTGGCCGAGGCCTTCGCCAGAACCTCCAAGGTGAGGCCAGCGATCAGTGTAGACTCCATCAGAGCAGGCTCGATCAGAGTAGGATAGATCAGAGTAGGCTCAGAGTAGGATAGATCAGAGTAGGATAGATCAGAGTAGGATAGATCAGAGTAGGCTAGATCAGAGAAAGACCGATCAGAGTAGGCTAGATCAGAGTAGGCTAGATCAGAGTAGGATAGATCAGAGTAGGATAGATCAGAGTAGGATAGATCAGAGTAGGCTCAGAGTAGGATAGATCAGAGTAGGATAGATCAGAGTAGGCTAGATCAGAGAAGGATAGATCAGAGTAGGATAGATCAGAGTAGGATAGATCAGAGTAGGATAGATCAGAGTAGGATAGATCAGAGTAGGATAGATCAGAGTAGGATAGATCAGAGTAGGCTAGATCAGAGAAAGACCGATCAGAGTAGGATAGATCAGAGTAGGCTAGATCAGAGTAGGCTCGGTCAGAGTAGGATAAATCAGAGTAGGATAAATCAGAGTAGGATAGATCAGAGTAGGATACATTAGTAGAGTAGGGTAGAAAAGAGTAGGCTTGATTAGAGTAGGCTCGATCAGAGTAGGATAGATCAGAGTAGGTTGGATTAGAGAGGTGTACATAATGTATGTATATACTGTATCTATGTTTAGGTCTACATAATGTATGTATATATCTATGTTAGTCCATTGAGGTGCTGGAGGCGGAGATGCTGAATGGCCAGAAGCTGCAGGGTCCTCAGACCTCGGCTGAGGTCTACAAGATCCTGGTCAAGAAGGACCTGGTCAACATGTGAGTCCTTTCACCTTTTTCTCCTTTTGTCCAGTGAGCTGATGGGACTCCTCATCCTCTTCCCCGGATGAACTTTCAGCAGTTTCTGTTCCTCCAGGGCAGGCCGCCACAGTGTTCAGTTAGCAGGGCCTCCGTGCTGCTCAGTCTGTGTCAGTCGTCTTGCTGGGCATTCAGTGTACACTTGCAGCCCACATGACAGCCACAGTGATTTACCTTCAGATGCGTGAGGCAAGGTTATAGTTTTGGATTGTTCGTTTTAGTTTCGTATTATTTAGTTTTGACTTTTTCCCCTTCAATTCAGTTAGTTTTAATTAGTTTTTAGTGTGGGTTTGCTAGTTTTTTATTAGTTTTAGTATTAGTTTTAGTTTTTTCAAACTTTGGGTTATTTGTCAGGTGCAGGATTCAAATAGGTGAGAGTGAGAGTATTGTATAATAAAATCCAACAAAAGATACGTTTAAAAAATGAGGGTGAGTTAATAATGACTGACTTTTTATTTTTGGGTGAACTATTCCTTTAACTGCCATGGCACTGCCTGGTGATGTCACGGACTGTGAGGCGCAGTAAGGTGCAGTAAGGTGCAGTAAGGTGCTGCTGCTGCTGCCAGCTGGCGTAAAACTGCTAGAGCGGAATAAATCGAATCCAGCCAATTGAGGCTTACAGTTAGACTGACAGAGACAAAAATGAAATAAATTATATCTATAATTTCAGTTCGTTTTAGTTTGTTTTCTGAACATGCAATACAGCTTCAGTTAGTTATCGTTTTTTTTTCTTTCTTCTTCTTTTTTTTCTTTTAATTTTAGTTTTTATTTATTTTATTATTATTATTTTATTTATTTTACGTTTATTTATTTCAGTTAACGAAATATTTTTTTTTTTCAATTTTAGTTTTCGTTATTTTGTTCGTTTTCGTTCGTAACAGTAATAACCTTGGCGTGAGGTTCGGGTATTGGCATCCCTACAGATGGACCGTGGACCTTGGGGGGTTTCAAACCCACCATCTTTCTGCCGGGGAGTCCACGGCCTCACCGCGATGACTGCGCTGATGAGACGGAAGGAGCCTGTAACGAGATTCTCTCTACCCCCCCTCCCCCCCTGCCTCCCCCTGCCTCCCCCCTCTTCACCCGCAGGTTCCCGCTGTTTTCTTCCGTCTACAAGATCTGCTTCGAGGGCAAGGAAGTGAAGAAGTTTGTCAAGTGTCTGCAGAACCACCCGGAACACATGTGAAAGGATGTGGGGCGGCCCACCAGAACCACTGGACCAGAGGAGGAGCTACGATAATATAATTATTAGTACGACAACACTACAAAGTGTTTGGTCCGCTTTTGTTGAGTTTGAGAAAAAGGGAAGGTATGTTGTGTTTGTCATCCAAATTCATTTCCAGTGGCCGTTAGATTAGCGAGTCACACTTATCAGAGAGACACTGAACAAAACGTTGATAAGATGGACGTTTCCATTCAGGTACATTAGTTGGCAAAACGACGGCTGCAAACACACAAAAGTATAAACTTTTCTGGGACCAGAACCCAGAAAAGTTTATGAGCTAACTTTTTTTTTGGGAAATATATGAATATATACACACAAATAGAATAGTTTACACGCATCACAGCATTACATCTATTTGTTTGAAAGAAAAATTTGCACTCTTTATTTTTGTAACGTATGTTCTCCTTGTGTCTACGTCGAAATACAGATATAAAATCACCATTCACATCCCAATGAAGTGTTTACTACTTTACGGTTTTCAAATGTTGAGTTCATTAAAAGTGATTCAAGTTAAAAAAAAAAAAAAGTAAATTAAAAGTTCACTTAGTAATTGGATTTCCCCAGTAAAATGATATATATGTATGTGTTAAATAAAAGTATCTTCCTCAGAAATGCTCTCTTTTCGTATCAGGTTTCGTTTCAACACTAGATGGCGCTGCTCCCACGCTAGATGACGTGCACTCGTTCACTGTATAAAATACCTTCTGTTCGCTAATGGGAGACGGGAAACGCAGGCCAAAGAGCAAACGACCGTAGTATACTCAGCATTTATAGTGTATTTTTAAGTAACATCCCCAATGCACAGGGCATTTTTATACCTTAGTCCACACAGTCAGGCCATCTCTCTCTCTCTCTCTCTCTCTCTCTCTCTCTCTCTCTCTCTCTCTCTCTCTCTCTCTCTCTCTCTCTCTCTCTCTCTCTCTCTCTCTCTCTCTCTCTCTCTCTCTCTCTCTCTCTCTCTCTCTCTCTCTCTCTCTCTCTCTCTCTCTCTCTAGCAGTGTTCTATTGCTGTAATTACCTTGTCTCTGTCTTCTTGTCTCTCTATCTGTCTGGTTACCTGACCAGGTGTGTGACTCCTGGCTCCGCCCACTGTGGACAGGTCAGTCCAAATTCCGGAACTTCAAAGTGTGTGTGAGTCAGTCAGTGAGTGAGTGCATGTGTGCAGGTCCTTGGGGCCTGAGGGGGGCGGAGCAACAGCACCTGTCATCACATGGAGGGATGTGTCTGATGATTGACAAGTGTCTCTGACCCAGGTCTGACCCTTGGAAGGAAATACAGCGAGAGAGAGAGAGAATGTGTGCCTAAATATCTAGAACATCAGCTTCTAAATGACTAAATAGGGCAGCCGCGGCCTACTGGTTAAGGCTTCGGACTTGTAACCGGAGGGATGTCCGGTTCGAACCCCGACCAGTACGAACGGCTGAAGTGCCCTTGAGCAAGGCACCTAACCCCTCACTGCTCCCCCGAGCGCCGCTGTTGCAGGCAGCTCACTGCATGGGGTTTAAGTGTGTGTTTCACCTCACTGTGTGCTTCACCATCACTGTGTTCTGAGTGTTTTCACTAATTCACGATTGGGTTAAATGCAGAGACCAAATTTCCCTCACGGGATCAAAAGAGTAATTCTTCTTCTTCTTCTTCTTCTAGTAATGTAAGATTACTAGTCCCATGTAGACAAACTGATGAATTGAAGCATCACCATTATTTTCCTGATTTATATGAAGCACTTCACTTCTTGATGAATAATAACCAGCAACAGCAGAACAAGCATGAAACTCAGGCGTGTGTGGAAATGTGTTTTTTTTTTTTTGCAGAAGTGAAGGGTTGATGCAGTTGAGGCAGTGGTGCATGCTGTGGTGTTTCATCTGTGCATGTTGATTCACTCTCCCAGAACCCAGAGTCCAATTAGTCTGACTCTGGGCCTGGTGACCACACACACTCACACTGCACCTCATTGTTGTTATTCACCCTCAAAATAACTACAAAATGTGAATGTTGGGCGGAGGCGTGGGACGTGTCAGAGTGACTTGCGGGGAGACGCACTCCATCATCATCATCATCATCGTCATCATTATCATGGCCATCATCATCATCGTCGTCGTTGTCGTCGTCATCATCGTCTTCATTATCATCGTCGTCGTCATCATCGTTGTTGTCATCATCATCATCATCATAATCCTTGACGGTTGTCCCTTCACAGAGCGCAGCAAGATTGGACGTGCAGGATTGTAACCAGCACCCTGGGGTGGTGGAGGGGGAGGGGGTGTCTTGGTCCTGGCATGTGGCCCACCCCAGCACACACACACACACACACACACACACACACACATACATACATACATACATACATACACACATACATACATACATACATACATACATACATACACATACACACATACATGCACACATACACACACACACACACACACACCTGCCACATTCTACATTTTACACAGCCCCAATAATTATCTGTGAGTGGGAAACCTCACAAGCAGACAGACAGGAGAGGACCCATTAACACACCTATGGACCCCACAAGGCGCACACACACACATACACACACACACACACACACAGATAGAGGGCCATGGCTTCGCACTAAAAACCAAAGACAATTATCTGTGCGTCTGGTGTGTGTATGTGTATGTGTGTGTGTGTGTGTGAGTCTGTGTATGTGTGTGTGTGTGTGTGTGTGTGTGTGTGTGTGTGTGTGTGTGTGTGTGTGTGTGTGTGTGTGTGTGTGTGTGTGTGTGTGTGTGTGTGTGTGTGTGTGTGTGTGTGTGTGTGTGGTGTTGGGAAGGGGTGAAACGACATGTGGCTAATTACAGGGTGTCATTCATTCTCTCAAACACACACACACACACTAGCACACCCTATGCACACAAATTCTAACACATGCCCTCGAATTCAAACGGACACATGTCATTGTCAGTCAATTAAAAGTCCTTATACTCTACGAGAGAGAAACTCTACCCCCCCCCCTCCCCTCTCTCTCCCTCTCTCTATGAGTGTGGGACACATTTGTTTAGTGACGGGTAAGTGTTTGGTAATAATAGCTCTGTACTGTCTAACCCTACCTGCTCCTTAATAACCTGTCTCTGTACTGTCTAACCCCTACCTGCTCCTTAATGACCTGTCTCTGTACTGTCTAACCCCTACCTGCTCCTTAATGACCTGTCTCTGTACTGTCTAACCCAGTGTTTTTCAACCACTGTGCCGCGGCACACTAGTGTGCCGTGAGTGATCGTCAGGTGTGCCGTGGAAAATTATCCAATTTCACCTAATTGGTCTAAAAATATTTTTTGAAAACGAATTAATTATTATCTGCCGATAATATGCCATTGTCGAGTGTCTGTGCTGTAGTAGTGACTGGCAGAGTAATCATGTAATATGTATTATGTATAATATATTATCATTTGTTTAACATTTTTGGTTGGTGGTGTGCCTCGTGATTTTTTAAATGAAAAAAATGTACCATGGCTCAAAAAAGGTTGAAAAACACTGGTCTAACCCCTACCTGCTCCTTAATGACCTGTCTCTGTACTGTCTAACCCCTACCTGCTCCTTAATGACCTGTCTCTGTACTTGCTAACCCCTACCTGCTCCTTAATGACCTGTCTCTGTACTGTCTAACCCCTACCTGCTCCTTAATGACCTGTCTCTGTACTGTCTAACCCCTACCTGCTCCTTAATGACCTGTCTCTGTACTGTCTAACCCCTACCTGCTCCTTAATGACCTGTCTCTGTACTGTCTAACCCCTACCTGCTCCTTAATGACCTGTCTCTGTACTGTCTAACCCCTACCTGCTCCTTAATGACCTGTCTCTGTACTGTCCAACCCGTACCTGCTCCTTAATGACCTGTCTCTGTACTGTCTAACCCCCTACCTGCTCCTTAATGACCTGTCTCTGTACTGTCTAACCCCTCCCTGCTCCTTAATGACCTGTCTCTGTACTGTCTAACCCCTACCTGCTCCTTAATGACCTGTTTCTGTACTGTCTAACCCCTACCTGCTCCTTACTGACCTGTCTCTGTACTGTCTAACCCCTACCTGCTCCTTAATGACCTGTCTCTGTACTGTCTAACCCCTACCTGCTCCTTAATGACCTGTCTCTGTGCTGTCTAACCCCTACCTGCTCCTTAATGACCTGTCTCTGTACTGTCTAACCCCTACCTGCTCCTTAATGACCTGTCTCTGTACTGTCCAACCCCTACCTGCTCCTTAATAACCTGTCTCTGTGCTGTCTAACCCCTACCTGCTCCTTAATGACCTGTCTCTGTACTGTCTAACCCCTACCTGGTCCTTAATGACCTGTCTCTGTACTGTCTAACCCCTACCTGCTCCTTAATGACCTGTCTCTGTACTGTCTAACCCCTACCTGCTCCTTAATGACCTGTCTCTGTACTGTCTAACCCCTACCTGCTCCTTAATGACCTGTCTCTGTACTGTCTAACCCCTACCTGCTCCTTAATGACCTGTCTCTGTACTGTCTAACCCCTACCTGCTCCTTAATGACCTGTCTCTGTACTGTCCAACCCGTACCTGCTCCTTAATGACCTGTCTCTGTACTGTCTAACCCCCTACCTGCTCCTTAATGACCTGTCTCTGTACTGTCTAACCCCTCCCTGCTCCTTAATGACCTGTCTCTGTACTGTCTAACCCCTACCTGCTCCTTAATGACCTGTTTCTGTACTGTCTAACCCCTACCTGCTCCTTACTGACCTGTCTCTGTACTGTCTAACCCCTACCTGCTCCTTAATGACCTGTCTCTGTACTGTCTAACCCCTACCTGCTCCTTAATGACCTGTCTCTGTGCTGTCTAACCCCTACCTGCTCCTTAATGACCTGTCTCTGTACTGTCTAACCCCTACCTGCTCCTTAATGACCTGTCTCTGTACTGTCCAACCCCTACCTGCTCCTTAATAACCTGTCTCTGTGCTGTCTAACCCCTACCTGCTCCTTAATGACCTGTCTCTGTACTGTCTAACCCCTACCTGGTCCTTAATGACCTGTCTCTGTACTGTCTAACCCCTACCTGCTCCTTAATCACCTGTCCTCTGTACTGTCTAACCCCTACCTGCTCCTTAATGACCTGTCTCTGTACTGTCTAACCCCTACCTGCTCCTTAATGACCTGTCTCTGTACTGTCTAACCCCTACCTGCTCCTTAATGACCTGTCTCTGTACAGTCTAACCCCTACCTGCTCCTTACTGACCTGTCTCTGTACTGTCTAACCCCTACCTGCTCATTAATGACCTGTCTATGTACTGTATAACCCCTACCTGCTCCTTAATGACCTGTCTCTGTACTGTCTAACCTTTACCTGCCCCTTAATGACCTACCATCTATTTACTGTAAAAAAATGTATAGTGTATATATAGTGTGTATATATATATATATATATATATATATATATATATATATATATATATATATATATATACTGTAATATAAGTGGGCTCTGTTTGTCCAAAATGGAAATCATTCATTCGTAAGAGGCCATGAAATAAAGGGAGACAGCAGACACGCCAAGAACACACAGAAACACACATGCGCGCTCTCTTTCAGCGGATCAATATTGGCGCGCTTTAATTCAAGTCGTCCACTGATGGTTGCTGTTCTGTTTGATGCTTGCTGTGTGTGACCTTAAGGTGAGGGGGAATACATCAACGTTCAGTCACGCAGCCAACAGCAGGACTACACTCCAGATCAGTCGTCAGAGTCTGGCCGCAGACTCCCAGTGCTGAAGGCGCATGCTGAGCAAACAACACCTGTGAAAAGCAGGAACCAGAAAGACCAGGTTCAATAGAGTGTGCTGATGCATCTAGTTACATTAGAGATACAGATTTAAATATGACATATATACTGTATATATATATATACATAGAAAATGCTCAGAGGTCAACACATGTTGTCATGTTATCGTCCTCCTTTCTGTTTCTGTCTCTCCCCCCCTCCTTCTCTCCTCCATCTTTCTCCCACTTTGCTCACTCTCCAACCCGATTTTGCTCTCTGTGTGTCCTGTCTCCATACTCTCTCTGTCTCTCTCTCTCTCTCCCACTCTCTCTCTCCTCTCCATCTATCTCTCACTGCTCATTCCCTCTCC
>JAXIVH010000346.1:134465-137221 GCA_036785325.1 Urophycis tenuis | reverse complement strand
CACGTCCTCCGAGAGTCAGCCCCCCCCCCCCCCCCCCCCCCCCCCCCTCCCCCCTCCCCTTGGGGTGTCCATGTCTCCGTACTTAGCTGCTCATTAGCGGCTCGGCGGTCCCGCCCCGGCCCTGTCCAGGCCAGAGCAGCCGCTGGCAGAGCAGGGCTATCAGAGATTAAAACCGAGACGCCTCGGCTGCTTGGGGGTATGGTGGGGGGATTGGGGTGGGTGGGGTGTGTGTGTGTGTGTGTGTGTGTGGGGGGGGGGGGGGGGCCCTCCTGTCGCTCAGTGCTTGGCTACAGAGGGCTGATAATGGTATTTGTTTAGCCATTAGTCAGGCCCTGCTTAGCATCACCCCCCCCACCACCACCACCACCATCCCTACCCACCACCATCACCTCTGGCAACAAGGGAGCCCTGACGGAGCACGGATGTAGCTTGCCAGTCAGGGGAATTGTGTGATGAGGTGGAGGAGGTGGAGGTGGAGGAGGAGGAGGAAGAGGTGAACACAGTAGCTTTGTACCGACGTATTCAACCAACGGGGGAAAATGAGGACAATGCTGCCCCTTCCACTGGAGGTGGTGAGATCGCCATGGCGACTGTGTGTTTGCCCCCCCCCCCGAAGCAAGGGCCGAGTAGACCCGGCAGAGAGTCTTCCGTCGGTTTGCGTTTGAACTCTGACCCCCCCCCCCCCTTCCTGCGCCGTGGCGTAATTGAAGATCATTTTGCCACAAGGAGCCATCAGAATCGCATAATCATCATACCCTCCGTTAACGGCGAAGTCGCAAACAACGAGAGAATTGAATTAACGAATGCTTCGGGCATCGTGTGTGTGTGTGTGTGTGTGTGTGTGGGTGTATGTGTGTGTGTGTGTGTGTGTGTGTGTGTGTGTGTGCATGCACGCGGGTGCATGTGTGAGCGTGTTCCTGTGTGTGTGTGTGTGTCTGGTGTGTGTGTGTGAGCATGCACGCGGGTGCATGTGTGAGCGTGTTCCTGTGTGTGTGTGTGTGTGTGTGTGTGTGTGTGTGTGTGCGTGCGTGCGTGTGTGCGTGCGTGTGTGTCTGTTGCGTGTTGCCTTCATATGGTTGTGTGGCTGTGGGCCTGGATGCAGAGCAGAGCCAGTTGAACGTGAACATGATATAGAGGGCTGAAGAAAGTAATTTTTTTTTTTTGGAGTGGCTGGTTCACAGTTCTACATGAACTTTCTCTCCATCAAAGGGTTGTGCGATAAGCTCCCCTTGTCCCACTAATTAAAAGTGGCTTAATCTGTTTCCTTCTGCATGACCAGTGGAAATTACTCCTTCCTAGCGGAAGCCATTTAATGAGGTATTTTTTTCTTTCATTTTCTCCCCCCCCCCCCCACCCCCACACACACAAGTCTATGAGCTATCCCCATTTTAGCTCCAAACCTGACCTTTTCTCCATATGCTGAGGACGGCAAAGCTAATCTATGGCCCATTAACCGAAGGCCATTTGTCTTTACCAAACTGCCTGAATGCTACAGGACCCCAAACCCATTATTTTATATCAGCCAGGAAATGGCATCGCTCTGTAAGCAGGGGTCTATCTCCTTACCAAACCAATGGTATTATGAACAACATGCCGGAGAGGAACTTGTCATTACGACGCGTCTATCTCCAGCGATCTCCCGTCTCTCTCTCTCTCTCTCTCTCTCTCTCTCTCTCCCTGTCCCTGTCCTCCACCTCTCTCTCTCTCGTTCGGCTCCAACAAGCTCGGACAATGCGCGGGATCTCTCTCTCTCTCTCTCTCGCTCTCGCTCTCTCTCTCTCTCTCTCTCTCTGTCTCTCTCTCTCTGCGGTGACATTTGCACATAATGGACCACCCCCTTACGGGGCGAGATCTAACCAGGAGCCAGGGAGAGGGGCTTGGCACGGGGCCAATGTAAACACCAGGATGTCACGGTGAGCCCCCTCTACCCCCCCCCCCCCCCCCCCCCCCCCCCGATACACGGTGCAGACCAGGCGCCGCTCGTCATGCAAAGAGCACACGGCGCCCGCCGCCACCGCTGCAGTTAATCACCAGGAGATCGGCGTTTCTCCTTGAGAAACTCAGCAGGGGGGGGTGGGGGTGGGGGGGTTGTGGGGGGGCACCGAGACTAAACCACATTACAAGACGCCTTCACGGCTCATTGGCTTTATACCGGTGAAGTGAAATCATTATAACCAATAAAGTGTGTAATTGATTCCTTCCAAATCCCCAACAGCCGGCCTGATTTCTGGTCCCGCGGCCTCACGCCGGAGAACCAACGCGGTTATGGAGCGGGGAGGGAGTCTATGGCGGTAGAACCCCCACCCCCCCCCCCCCCTCCCCCCCCGGGCCCTAATCTTCTGTGGCTTAGAACCGATTCACGCAAATAGCCGCGGATCAATCCGACAGCCTTACCTTTATTGGCGAGGGGGTTGCGTCCTGAAACCGTCGTGAAACGTAGAGTGTATATAGCAGAGGTTTCCATGGCGGCGGCAGCGTTGGTGGTGGTGGTGGCTGTAGAGCACCAACACCTATCACAACAGATCACCGACTCCCCCCCCCCCCCCCCCCCACCTCCCCGTCCTCTCCAGACAGACGTCCAGAAGTCTGGCTATAAATAGACATCCGATCCAAAACATGTTTGTGTGGCAGCGCCGACGGGGGCATTTTGCAGTGTTGATCATGCATGTCAATATTTGATTGAACCGCACCACTGTGTGTGTGTATGTGTGTGTGTGTGTGTGTGTGTGTGTGTGTGTGTGTGTGTGTGTGTGTGT
>JAXIVH010000346.1:101965-129465 GCA_036785325.1 Urophycis tenuis | reverse complement strand
TTTCAAATCGCAAGAAAAGCCAATGGATTGCACAGCGACTCTGGAAAACACAATGCGCGCCGTACAATTAATTCCTCTCTTTCACCCCACCCACGCAACACAGAGAGGCCCAATCATGCCCTGATGGCGTGAATAACCCGCACGCAAGGCTAACCGGCACAGCCGTCCCCGGGACCTGCTGGGGTCAAGTGTGTTGCCCGTGGAAACCTCTGGACACCGACTACTTACTGGTTACAGTTGCCAGGCAACCCGCTATACCCTTTGAACCATTGTCACCCGTGTTTAAAAACCTGTAATTACTCAAGGCACTTTTTTTTGGCGTGTGCACTGAGGAACGTGGTGGAGTTTGTGCTGGCGCGATAAGGCCCCTCCCGGTTCCCAATTTCCACAGCCCACCTGTAGACGATTCCCGTGCAAGATGCCTGTAAAAAAGAAGGGAATAAAGTGGCGACTATAAAATAAAAAAAGGTAGTTTGTGAAAACGTAAAAAAAACACACTTCGATTTGCGTTGCGGATCTCACGGCTGCGGTTCCCGGTGAGGTTCACACTTAAAAGCTCACACTTGGTTCACGTCGCTTGCCGTGAGGAAGGTCGCTCGCTTCGGCGCTTCGGTTCCACCTTCTTCATCACCGTGGGGCGGATCCTGGGAAGCTCTTCAAACGCTACGACGCCAGCCTCAGCCAGGACAGACGCCGCCCCCCCTCCCCCTCTCGCCCTCTTACTCACCGGGGGAATACAACAGTCATCGGCTTTCTGGTGGCCGCGTCTCGACTTGTACAAGACAGCACGTTGCGATGTAGCAGAAGAGCTGGCGGCTAAAAGCCCGGGCGTGATCATGGCGTTTTAAAGGTTCTAAGTCGCAGGGCGTCGGTGGTTAGAGCTGGCGGCGGCGTCAGTGTTTGCCCTTTTCTCCCCGCCCTCCCCCCTGTTAAACGCTATTAGATGAACTGATAAAAAAAGGAAAATGACCACAAACACTCCCGTGTGGGAACGGGGCACCGCCGGGGATTTATTTAACTGTGTCATTTCGGTTTTAATGGCATCATGGAAGGGTATGAATTAAAAAGGGCACGATGCACACTTCGCCCCGGCGAAATGGGTTTTTATAGAGCGAACGAGTGAGACGGCAGAACAAGCCAGCTAAAAATCCGAGGGGTGTGTGTGTGTGTGTGTCTGTCTGTGTGTGTGTGTGTGTGTGTGTGTGTGTGTGTGTGTGTGTCTGTGTGAGGGAGATAGGGGAGCTGCGACAAAAAAGGTAGTGTGTGTTAAAATTCACTGGGTCTGACCTGTTTGACCTATTTACTATTATGACTATTTAGTCGTTTAGCGCAAGCTTTTATCCAAAGTATAGATCGAATTCCGAGGTCAGTGAGCATAAACACGCACACACACACACACACACACACACTCACACACACACACACACACACACACTCACACACACACACACACACACACACACACACACACACACACACAAACATGCACATAGTGACCATTTTAGGCAATGATATTATAACTCTGATGGCTTTTCATGCCTGGGAGTAACATGTTTATTATTTATATTTTGGAAGTGCCAAAAAAGAAAATGGAGCTGGCTGCGGGCCAAGCCTTCCGTGAGTTACGATTCAGGATTTTGTTCTTGGCCTGAGTCTTCTCCCTCGCTTTATTTTTTAGGTGGTTCAATTGAAGCCCAGAATGTGGATGAAAAAAGTTGAACGATAATGAATCCCAGATAGACTCTCGCATTCAACAGGTGGGCTGCGGTCCCGTGCATTTTATGCTTTTCATCAGCGCGACAAATGACCTGGCTGAATATGGAATACCTTCGGTTTTTTATTTTGGTTCCAACCACAACCAGCCGAGTGTTGATCATGGTTCCATGTTTACTCCAGATGTGCCCCTTTTCCCCACCACTCCCACCCCCACCACACGCCCTCTTCCTCCTCCTGCTGAACACCCAGACTCAAACCCGGCGAATAATACCGCCAACTGCTGCCAGAGATTGTTTCTGTGTATTTACATGTGTCTCCACAGTCGTCCCCTGTGACTCTTTGGATTGTTGTGTGTTTATGCATCAAAATCCTATTCCTGATAACGCTCGGCTGTAAACATCGCTGCTGTTTGAAAAAAAGCCATTTCAAAGAGACATGTAAATGACTGTGAGAATACCTCCCAGAGTACAGGGATCATTGTTCATTTTTCTCTCTCTCTCTCTCTCTCTCTCCCCCGCTCTAGAGATGGCAAGCTGGCTTCCCCTCCTTCTCCTCCCTCTCCTCCTTCACATCTGCCCGTCGGCATCGCGCGGCGAGGAGGAGAACCAGAAGGTCCCCCGGCTGTCCTTCACCACCGAGTTGCCCGTCAACAACGTGGTGCAGGACCCGGCGACCGGCCGCATCTACCTCGGCGCCGTCAACGCCATATACCAGCTGGGGCCCGCCCTGGACCTGGAGGCCCGCGCCGAGACGGGCCCCAAGGAGGACTCGCGCAGCTGCACGCCGCCGCCCTCCGCCTGCCACGGCACCTCGCTCATGGCCAATGTCAACAAGCTGCTGCTGGTCAACGCCGCCAACGGCTCGCTCATCGTCTGCGGCAGCCGCTACAAGGGCATCTGCTCGCTGCTCAACCTGAGCAACGTGGAGCAGCAGCTGTACTACAGCGACAGCAAGGGCGAGAGGACGTACGTGGCCAGCATCGAGGACAACGTCAACGTGGTGGGCGTCATGTCCACGTACCACCTGAAGGACACCGCGGAGGAGTTCCAGGTCTTCGTGGTGGGCAAGGGCTACGGCCGGCTGGACACCACCAAGCTCATCAGCACGCGCATCCTGGAGGACCGGCGCGACTGGGTGGTGTTCGAGAGCATCGTGGAGGCGTCGGCCGTGCAGACGGCGCCCTTCGCCCCCAAGCACCAGCACGACTTCCGCCACGCCTTCAAGGACGACGGCTTCGTGTACTTTGTGTTCTCGCGCACGCTGAACGGCATGGACACCAAGAACCTGACGTACGTGTCGCGCATCTGCGAGTCCGACAACAACTACTACTCGCACACGGAGCTGCTGCTGAACTGCGGCCCCGGCAACCGCTACAGCAAGGTGCAGGCCGCGTACGTGACCAACCCCGGGAAGGAGCTGGCGCAGAGCCTGACCGAGACGGGCCAGTACGGCAAGGTCAGCCACATGGAGAAGGTGCTGTTCATGGTGGCCAGCTCGCCGGAGGAGGACGGCGCCACCGGCGCGGCCCTCTGCATGTACCCGCTGAAGGCCATCAACGTGGGCCTGCAGGACATCATCAACGCCTGCTACTTCGACATGGGGAAGATCGGCGGCAAGCCGGCCGTGGACATCCCCTACTCGTCCAAGACGGACGAGTTCTGCAAGGCCTCGATCGCGGTAAGTGCTCCCACGCTGTCTTCTCACAGCGGCACGCGCCGGCACACTCAAAAGCGTCCGTTTGACGAAAGTGTGGAGCATTAGTAGTACCGTACTTTTTTTTAGGAATCCCCGTGATGCAAATTCCCAGACATTCAGAGAATTTCAACGGGGGGATGTTGCTTGTGCCAGTCGCTCGGCGTTGCTCTCACTAATGGTCGCTCAAATGATTGGTTCTGCCGCTCGTATCCCTGGCGCTGGGGCTGGAATGAAATAAGTACAGTGCAGCGTAATGTGTTAAGTACATAGTCATAAGTAGCCACGCACGCGTGAGCACTCTGGATAGAAACGGCGGTTCCGTCTCCTCTCGCAGCCGGACACGATGGCAAGGTGTGGCGAGGACTTCCTTCCCTCTCCTCTGGCCAGCAAGCCGGCGTTTGCCCTGAAGGGTCAGTTCGTGGACGTCAGGAAGGGCCTGCTGACCGCCGTGGCCGTTGCCGTGGAGAACGACCACACCATCGCCTTCTTGGGAAACGACCAGGGAGAGGTCTACAAGGTAAGGCTCCGGTTGATGTTGCTACACATTGTTTAGGCAGTTAGCAGCCAGCCATATAAACAGTAGGTTAGTATTGGGGGTCAGGGATGCCTATCAGTAGATGTCGGGGTTCAAATTCGCTGGGGGGGGGGGGGGGGGTCAAACACTCCTGCACTACACTCTGCACTCTGCACTCCTCAACTTACAACTACAACAAACAAACAACACCTTGCTCTGTAACATGTTCCTAAAGTCACCAGCAGCAGTCAAACATTTCACCAAACATCTGCGTTTCTGTGCTGCAGTAGGCCACCGCCCCCGGTGTCCCCACATCACCCCTCCTCATATGGAGGATACGAGGGCAGTGCGGCGGGCTAAAAACCTTGCGACTTGACTCTGGTGTGTGTGTGTGTGTGTTTGCTTTTCCCGCATCCCTTCTCCAGGCCCACCTGAGAACCCAGTCGGACGTCTTCGGCAAGAGCCCGGGAGACGCGTCGGGCGAGCGGGTGAACAAGGACCTCTTCTTCGACCACCGGAAGGACTACCTGTACATCACCACCGAGAGAAAGGTAGGCGTCACGTGGCCGTCCGCAGTCGGCGACACTTAAAAGCGCGTACCGGAGCGCCGTCCTGCCCTTCGGTGACCGAAGAAGGCGCGCGGGGGGGGGGGGGGGGGGTCGAACGGCCGCGCTTGTCGTTCAACCGCGACAGCGCAATGCAATTTTCCTCAGAGTCGACGTCTATAACAGGTATATGATTTCTTTTAGAAATCACCTGCCCTATTCATCCGCTGCGCACGTATACTCAGGTGTTCACACCGAGTACACGTGCAGGTACACTTAAGAAGGACGTGTGTGCGTGACGAAGGCTCGCGCGGCGCTTCGTGGTCACGGCGCTTGTTGCCTGGCGGTAGGTCCGAGTCGTGTATTTAGTGCACTTTCTCGAGTGCCGTGTGGAACGGAAGCGGCTTTCTACGTAGGCGGGTGAGGCCTGTGTTATTAACCGTTTGCCTCTCGCTCAGGCCGCTCTCTGCTTCAATGAGCATGATATTGCATCTCCAGACATGTGAAGTGTGAAATAAATATCACAGGCCTTTCAATTTCAAAACCGAACGCCAACGCCCCCCCCCCCCCCCCCCCCCCCCCCCCTCAGCATCCTGCCTCTCACCGTATTAAACGCGGGGGCGTGCAATGACCTTTGCGCAGCTAAAATATTTACTTTAATTGCCATTAGTAATTGGCATTTAACAGGAGATGCGAGGCCCCCGACACAGATGCTACCGTTAATGGGAGCGCCTAATGAAGGTCCTTCTGGCACCCTGTAGGTCACAAGCGAAGCGGGTGGCTCCCATCGCTGACACTTGTTGTGTTTTGAGTGAGGGGAGAGGATGCCACGGGCACTCGCGTCCGCTAACGCTGCGTTCCGGGGGGGAGTGTGGGTGTCTGAGAGACAGGGAGGATGACGACGGTGTGTTTACACAGCGCCACGTGCTCCGGTGTTGGGGCGGGGGGGGGGGGGGGGTAAGTCTGATGCAGTGGCAAAGCTAGACCTAGGCTCAAGCCCACCCAAAACTTGCCCACCCTATCGTTTCGTCCTCAAATCTAATATTCTACCTCTAGACCTTGTTTTGGATTGATAGATAAATAGATGGATTTACCAGAATACCAGAATAAATGTAGGATCTCCACCAGGTCACCCTAACATGCAGCAGAATGCAGGAAATCGCACATCGATATTCAAAATCCCCAATACCCCCCCTGTGGCTTCCTGGGGGCTCAGCCCCCCCCCCCCCCAAAAGAACCTAGAATCGCCCCTGGTCCGACGTCATCGACAAACGTACGGTAGACGTCCACCTCCAGCATCGCTCAAGGTAAAGGACTCGCGCTGGACACGGCCCGCACGTCAGCAGAGTGCAAAGAAGATGCAAAGGGATTTCTAAAGACAGAAAGGTGGATCGCAAGATTAAGTGTATCCATGTCACCACAGGTGAAGAGGACCATGCTGTGTGTCCATCAATTTACATTACGCTGGAGGGGGGTATTGACAATGTCAACTGGCGAGCCCGCACGCAAAGCACTTACTGTATTGCTGATATCAGACCTCTATCATTTCCACTGCGGTCTGTGGGTTGTCCTGCGGAGGTGAGCCCGTGCTAAGTGGTTGATTTGTGTGGGGTTACTTCAGATCACCAGGGTGCCGGTGCAGACGTGCAACCTGAAGACGGACTGCCAGTCCTGTGTGGCTCTGAGGGACCCCTACTGTGGCTGGTGTGTCCTGGAGGGCAGGTAGGGGGCCCACCCCATCTCACACACACACACACACACACACACACACACACACGCGCACACACACACACACGCGCACACACACACACACACACACACACACACACACACACACACACATATGCGCACACACACACACACACACACACATACACACACACAAACACACACACACACATGTACAACGCATCTACGCATTAGAGCAAGTGTAAGCACATACACACGCCCTTGTGTAGACGGCCGCTCACACACGCACGCTCACACACCTATACACACACACACATACACTAACCTACAGACACTCATTAACTACATATAAGCATATAAAAGCACACACACACTGAGAGGAGAGCATGCATAAACACTGGGAGGGCCACAGAGAAGGTTAGCAATAAAACAGCACACGGGCATCCTGCCGTGCGCCGTATAGATCACATTGAGTACATTTGCGCCACTGTGCACATGTACGTGTGTGTGTGTGTGTGCGTGTGTGTGTGTGTGTGTGTGTGTGTGTGTGTGTGTGTGCGCGCATGTGTGTGTGTGTGTGTGTGTGTGTGTGTGTGTGTAGTCAGGAGGTATTCAAGTTGTTTGTCACGACGACGGTGGTGAAGGTGCCTTGCTGTGTCATTTACTCCCCACCAGCGCGTATTTATCAGACGCTTTCGGCCCTGGAGGTGTTCTAATCGTGTTTTACTGTGAACCGCCCCGGAGGGATAAACCCCACCTCCCCCACCCCCCTCATAAAAATGCATTATCATGTCATCGCTTTCCTTACAGTAAATCAAAATCATAACAGGCGTAATGCCTCAGGAAACAGAAAACGCCGCTCCGCAGTGTTTCCGACGATCGCCATGTTTTATAGATTTCGTTTTTTTTTGTTTTTTTTTACTTCTTCTGTGTTTCACCGGTATTCAAATATCCCCTCTCAGAGTCTCACACAGTGACTCTGTGTTTATTTATGCAGGTCTGTTGTGGGCTTTGCGAGGATTTCAGCGGAATAAGAAATAACATTTACAGTATAATTTCCACGACACACACACACACGTAACCACATCCCTCAACTCCTCGTGCGTCTGTGGGACTCTGCTCGTTTATCCCGCGGAAGAAAAAAAAAAACCCAGGAGCTTTGAAGGGGAAATCGCCGGGAATCAAATTACCCGAGTGACACGCGGCAGTGGAATATCTCGCCGACATTACGCCGTGATATAAAATGAATATTATAATGAAACATAAAGTATAATTTGGCCGCGTGAATGGAGTCGTCGTAGTACATTCAAATTAGCCTCGAAGTCCCTGGGCATCGCGCACGTAGTGGTGAAAGGCAAGCCGCTATCTTAGAGACTTATCTCGAAGACCCCTGATTGAGATTCATACAATGACCCCCGTGTACAGCCTTTTAGGTGACACTTGAGGTACAACGAATCGTGATGAGAGCCGGCCGTGTGTGTCCCATCGATTTCAGCTCACCCAACAAGACACCTGACGTGAGGCTGTTGGACACAAATTGAATGTTGCAGGATCAAACTTATGACATATTATATATATATATATATATATATATATATATATATATATATATATATATATATATATATATATATCCCTTCTGTCCTTTTTCATCCACTGCTCCCCGTTTTATTACCCAGAACCAGAAGCCAATATATAGCTGAAATACACCACAACAAACAAAAAAAACGAGCACAATGGGAATCGAACCCGCGACCCTGGCAATGCTGACTGTCTACCGGTCGACTTAGACAGGATCAGCGCAGATTTGTGTTTGGCTGGTGGCCTGTTGTGTGTGCGCGCAGCGCGCGCGCGTGTGTGTGTGTGTGTGTGTGTGTGTGTGTGCGTGCGTGGCCGTGCTTGCGTGCACGGTGGCGAGGGGGCGGGCCGGCGCGGAGAGACGCGGCTGACAGGCGCTCTGGTTCTCGCCCCTCTGTCTGTCTGAAGGTGCACGCGGCGCTCAGAGTGCCGAAGGGCGGAGGAGAAGAACGGCTGGCTCTGGAGCCCACGCCAGCACTGCGTGAAGATCCTCTCCTTCTCCCCCTCCAACCTCTCCTGTCACAAGACCCAGCAGGTACCCACCCCCCCACACTCCCATTCTCCCCTCTCCCCCCCACCTCTCGTCGTACCAGTCTCATTACGCTGCCCTTCCTCTCAGTTTTCGTCTCTCTTCATCCATCACTCTCCTCTTTGTCTTTTCATCGGCACACGCACGCACACACACACACACACACACACACACAACACACACACACACACACACACACACACACACACACAGGCACACGCACACATGGCCCACGTCCGCCACATCGGCACACACATACACACACACATACACACACACACACACACACACACACACACACACACACGTGCACGGCCCCACGTCCGCCACACCGACACGCACGCACGGGGACGCACATAAACACACACGTCAGGACACGCATAAACGGAACCACACGTGGACATGCACACACACACACACACACACACACACAACCACACACATTCGGGCACACACGCACGCGCACACACACAGAAAGGATAATAAAGCCCCTTCCATTGTGCAGAAGCACTCCAGGGCTCTCTGTCTTTTGGCTCGGTATTGATCCGACCAGATGACTCCAAACTGGCTTCTAACTGGCTATTATCAGCCACTTGGCCGTGCTTACCACTCAGCCATTACACATTCCCTGAGCCTTCGTCCTCCTCCTCTTTCTCCTCCTCCTCCTCCTCCTCCTCCGCCTACTACTCCTCTCTGACCTCCTTCTTCATCCAACCTCCCTGCCAACCTCATCTCCCCCCCCCCCCCCCCCCCCATTCAGTCATCAGTCCAGTGAATTCTGATCGTGGAATAAGGCTGGATCCTACTCTGACTGCCGTCGCATTATTAGTTCAAGCTTTAGTCGTCACATAGTCTTGGTAACATGGCAGACACTGCCATTCTGACACCGTGTGTGTATTGAAAAAAAAAATTACAATCAAGTGACACGCTCTCTCAGTTCAGTATATGTTTACCTTAATAGCAAATGATGGCGCCTAAAGGAAATATGTATTACATTGAATTCTATTGATGCTGCCTACATGTATGTGACCGGGTAGCAAGGTCACGGTTTCTATTGAAGCTGCAGAGATGTTTCCTTCGGGAGGTTAGCTAGATGGGTGGGCAGGGTGGGGGTACCGTCCATGTATTCACACGCGTGTCCATGTGTGTGTGTGTGTGTGTAGGTGGAGATCAACATCCCTTCCCTCCCACCCATCACCGCCTCGGACCACCTGCGCTGCGTCTTCCACGACTTCAGGAGCGAGGGCTCCATGTCTGAGACGGGCCAGGTCACCTGCGCTCTCCCCGACCCGGCGCACATACCGTCCACGGCCCGAAGACCAAGGTGGGAGCCCTGCTTCACGACGGCCCCGTTGGCCTTAGTCACCCGGCGGCCATCTTGGTTTCTAAACACTTGCGGGGTGACAGAACTTTCACTTCCGCCCACCCTGCTTGCGTTGTGTGCTAAGATGGCCGCTGTGTGAATAAGGCCGCGCAAGGTCCTTCTGTAATAATGTTGCTCAAATTAATGTCTACATTTATTGTTGAGGACCCCTGTGTTTGGAACTGCGTTGGAGTTATTTTATGACACTTATTGCCGTCGCTCTTTGCGTGACTCAGAGTTTCTATTGGGTTCGTCACCTTATGCGATACTGTTTCCTTGAAGGGAAAATCCACAGCTACTGTTGTTGTAATATTGACTTTAATTAAAGGAACTCATCCAACAGACATTAAAACTTAAGTGAAGCCTGCCAGGTGCCGGGGAAAAAGAATTTAGTCTGGCAATCTTGATTTTCAGCTGTCCGAATGTGTGAGCAGGCTAGATAATTTGTTTCCACTGAATCCCCGCAGAGCCTCGACGCAAAGCTCTTCAGTCACGGTGCAGCTACGTAGGTCCAACAGTGCATTGTTATTTTACAAGTGATCCTTTTTGGCCAATGATTGCAAGCTATTTTACTTGTCCAGACCAGTCAATGAAACTTGACTAACGCTACATAACAAATATCTATAATTATTTTGATAATTGCAATCTTGTTACTCAAGGACACCTTTTACTCAAGGAGACCAAGGGAAGGGAATGTTTTCTGAAGTCAGGATGAAGTCACCATTGAAATTGCTAGAACCGTTTGGCTTGAACTTGTGAAACTCTCTCTCTCTGTCTCTCTCTCCATCTGTCTCTCTCTATCTGTCTCTCTGTCTCTCTCCCTCTCTGTCTGTCTGTCTGTCTGTCTGTCTGTCTGTCTGTATCTCTCTCTCTCTTTCTCTCTCTCTCTCTCTCTCTCTCTCTCTCTCTCTCTCTCTCTCTCTCTCTCTCTCTCTCTCTCTCCCTCCCTCCATCTCTCCATCAGATTTTGTAGCCGTGCCGGTCAAGATCTTCGTCAACGAGACGGTGGAGCT
Source organism: Urophycis tenuis (assembly GCA_036785325.1). NCBI lineage: Eukaryota > Metazoa > Chordata > Actinopteri > Gadiformes > Phycidae > Urophycis > Urophycis tenuis. The sequence continues at coordinate 118,823 of JAXIVH010000346.1, read as the reverse complement.
GGCCACCAGGGAGTTCAAGTTCTACAACTGCTCGGCCACCACCAGGAAGGCGGAGAACACGCCGTGAGTGTGGCGGTTCGCAGAGCCCGCAGATACCCCACGATTGCACCGCGATCGCACCGCGCCTCAAACAGACAGACAGCATTTGACGCGCGTGCATCGTGTGTGTGTGTGTGTGTGTGTGTGTGTGTGTGTGTGTGGAAGGTGCCTGTGTGTGTGCGAGCGCGCCTGTGTGAACGAACGGTGATGCGTGACTGATGACAGGAAGGAATGCACCTCTTGCATTTCTCCCCACCCTCCTTTTCATTTACCATGCTGGGAAATTGCCTTCGTTTCCTTTTCATTAATCAAAAGATGAAAGTCGATCTCTGTTGGCTTCCTGCGCCCGTGCCTTTTTTTTTTTTTCTTCCGTATTTATTATTTTTTCAATCCGGGGGAAATGTTTGATGAACGAGCTTTGTTTCTGCGAAGTCGCTGAGATCCATTCCCGCGTCAGCAGCCCGGGGACTCTTCGGCCCCGCGCTCCGTGATGAGTCTGCGTGGCTCGCTCACTCGCACTCGTTCTATATGATCGGGCGCATTTCGCGTGGGTCCCTGAAAGCGCGTCTCTCGCGCTGGGGGGGAGCTCACGCAGGGGTGAGGATCTTGAGTTCGAAAAAGGTTCTGGGTTCGAACCCCCAAAGAACCACAGTCTACCAGCCTCCCAACCCCCTCGCCGATCCTTCCGGATATATATCTAGGGGGTGAGGATCTGGGTGAGGGGTGAGGATCTTGACGCAGGGGTGAGGATCTTGGGTTCGAAAAAAAGGTTCTGGGTTCGAACCCCCAAAGAACCACAGTCTACCAGCCTCCCAACCCCCTCGCCGATCCTTCCGGATATATATCGAGGGGGTGAGGATCTTGACGCAGGGGTGAGGATCTTGGGTTCGAAAAGGTTCTGGGTTCGAACCCCTAAAGAACCACGGTCTACCAGCCTCCTTACCCCCTAGTCGCTCCTTCCTGATATATATCTAAGGGTGTTCCACGTGTTCCCTTTTAATTAATAAAAAGCGCAGTCATTGATCTGAGCTCGCTCACTTAAAACTCGGGCAGGCAATTTATTTAACAAGCATTTTTTTTTGGGGTCCTATTTGTCAAAAACGTCTTTGCATCACAAAAGCAAATCAATAAATCAAACGCGCTGACAAAAAAATACATATACCGTTGCGGGGGCTGTCATGCCCCATCATGTCACGCGGTGTGACACACACGCTCACGTGAAATGTCCTCCTCCCATGGGGGGGGTTTTCCCTGCTTTCCAGGTGCATGTCGTGCGTGGCCAGCCCCTGGGGGTGCCAGTGGGACACGCAGCAGCACACCTGCAGCGACATGGACGACGCGAAAGGACCCACCATCATCAAACAGCGGCAGGTCGGTCCCAAAGGGTTCCGGGTTCGAGCCCCGTGATCCACAGGTCTTTAACCGTTCGGTGTTCATGAGCAAAGAAGACGGGCCGAGACGCCTTACTTTACCGACTCACTGATTACATTCATCGAACGTGAGTGACTGTGAATGTCGCCCGAGATAACGCCGTCTACTGCATGGTGAATACGTGTTCTATACAAAAAAAAAAAAAACGAAATAAACAACTGCCTTTTTCGATAAAAGCCACCGAAAGAACGAATATAAACGGGACTATTTATATTCTTCCTTTCCTTTTCCGATGACAATATGTTCCGTGGCGAGTATGTTATCTGTTTGTTTTGGCTCGTGTCCATTCGTAGAGGGAGAGAGGAGCGAAGTCATCCATCGGCCCTGGAATCGCGTGTTTTATCTTCCGCCACCAGCTTGTTCTTGGTTGGTTGACCGCAATTTACGAGTCAGCTGATTTCCGTCAGGCGGGCGCACTTATCTCTCCCGCGCGCCGTTCGGGGGGGCATGCGGGGGCGGGGGCAGGGGGAGCGGCGTCTGTTTGTAAAAAATAAAATAAATAAATAAAATAAAAAACTGTAAACGTCGTCGGTCAGTTTGGTGATCCCTCCCTCCCCTCCCCAACGTGTGACCCCCCCCCCCCCCACCCCCCCACCCCCCAGGGCCTGTGGTGCCCCCGCTTCGAGAACCCGGACCCCGTGCTCATCCCCGTGGGCTTCCACACCGTCCGTCATCAGCTTCGAGGGCATCAACATCAACCAGTACCAGGTACCACACCCTGACACCACCACCGAGTCCACTCACACAGGCTTGGTGTTCAGCACGCCAAACCCAGAACAAACCTTGGGGGGAGGGGTTGGGGGGTGGCGGCGGGGGGGGGGGGCAAATGAATGCTGTGTCCTCGGACGGTCTTTTTGTCATACTTTTTAAGGTTTAAGGTTTTAGCGAGGCCTGGTGCCTCCCCAGGGTGTGGGAAGGGAGATAAAATGTTCCTTTTAATAAGTTGCAAATCAACCGTCCTTGCTCTCTCTCTCTCTCTCTCTCTCACTCCCTCCCTCTCTCTCTCTCTCTCTCTCTCTCTCTCTCTCTCCCTCCCTCTCCCTCTCTCTCTCTCTCTCTCTGTCTCTCTCTCTCTCACTCTCTCTCTCTCTATTTTTCTCTCTCTCTCTCCTCTCTCTCTCTCTCTCTCTCTCTCTCTCTCTCTCTCTCTCTCTCCCCCCCCCCCCCCACTATGTATTTTGTGTGGCCCTCCAGGGCAGAGCCTTTACAATAGGCACTGAGCTGATGCGAGGCGTGGAGGCAGAGGTCATTTCTGAGCCGGGCCCGTTCTACAGCTTCAATGGCTTTGACGTGAGTGTGGACCTTAATGCTAATTAATAACCCATTCTGTTGGTTTTCTCCCCCCCCCCCCCCCTAACGTGTCTCCAGTTACTTTGATAATGTGAGCTATTGAATCTACTAATAACCCCCCCCCCCCCCCACACACACACACACCTTAGCACCCCCCCAAACTCCCCAAAGAAGCAAGACTACTACCAAGGAATAATCCCATTTATATGCAGTCCTCGTTCCTCCAGCGAAGTGAAAGGTTTTCATGGTACTGTGCGGGGATTTGAGTTATCCTCGCGTACGTATGATGGAGTATCGGGCTGTGCCGTACCTGCGTGTGTGTTTTATGCTGTCGTCCCCCAAAGCAGCTTATCTTGGAGCCAAAGCAAAGTGTCATTCTGGTGTATGGTTTCTCTTAAAGGGTTTATATATACGTGTGTATATATACACCTAGTCTTCGGGGGCTCGGGTGACCTTATATGTTGTAAACAGGCCGTCTCGCTCTGGGGGAACGGCGTTGCACTGTCTGCTTAGTCACTGTTTAGACCACGCCCCCAACGTTCGTACTAACATGACCAAACCGGGAACGCGGCTGAGTTTTCAGATGCTGAGGGAGTGGTGGGAGGTGACTGAAATGAAACTCAATTACCTTTTTGGACAGTTTGAACAAATAAAAAAACCGAATGCTAGACACACCGTGGTCTACGTTTTTTTTTTCCTCATGGAGGGGTTTGGGAGGTAACGCTGTGTGTGTGAGGCGCGGTTTCCTCGTGTTGAAGCCACACGCATAATAACCAAGGGAGGCCGAGGTCTAATAACCACAGCCCACAGTTCTCCCAGGCTGGACCTGGGAGAACTGTCTTGCATTTCACCGTGCAAGCGGTGGTGCAGGTGTATTTGACAGTTGGCCAGACGGACATGAGGGGCGGTTGGTGGTGGTGGTGGTGGGGGGTGGGTCGGGGTGGGTGGGGGCAGATTTGATTCTGACAGTTAATGTTCCATCAGTCAGAGCCGAATTGTGTTTTTATGGAAATACTTTGACAGCATTGACAGTTTTATAATATAAGAGCTCGGAATCTATTTAGTGCATTCAAATTCCCAGCGTAATGCCCTTAAATGACTGCTTTGTGATTAAGCGGTAAGGGGGGGACATGTTTCCCCGTGATGTGCCTCAGCAAGGTGGGGTGGAACATTCCAGCGTTGAGCCAACGGAGGGTCAAATTACAATGTAATCACCTGGCCTTCAGGGCCCTGGGATCCTCAGAGTCAAGCAGAGGCAGCTCTTGAGTCTAACAGTCCATTCTTGTGGTTTATAGCTGTAAACAACCCCCCCCCTCCTTTGGGAGGCAGTTGGAACGGTCCCCTACGGTGTTCTTTAGCCCCATCTAATGGTGGGGCTTTCCTCACCTGAACCCATTGAGCTGTTCAATTTCTTTGTGGTGGGGAAAACTCAAACAGTGCCTCGCTTCAAGCCATGATATTTTCCACCAGGTTTTTTTTTTTGTTTTGTTTTGTTTGTTCTCCCGTTGAACGTCTGCCAAGCTGGAGATGCTCTATTTATTTATTTATTTGAGGCGTGGGCCGGGCCGCCCGCTCCCCGTGCCAAAGATTTTGTATATTTTTCAGGAGACGGTCATTAATCACTGGATTCTGTATCAATAATTCATTTTCCTCGTGTCCGTTTTGTAGTTTTCCTACGATAAATCACAGGAGACCAACGTTCCCTTCTACGTGAAGGACAAGGAGTCTGGGAAAAAGATCGACAGCACGCTGAATGGTAGGCAACGTGTGTCTGTGTGTGTGTGTGTCTGTGTCTCTGTGTCTCTATGTCTCTGTGTGTCTGTACCTGTGTGTCTGTACCTGTGTGTCTGCGTCTCTGTGTCTGTCTGTCTGTGTCTGTGTCCTGTGTGTCTGCGTCTCTGTGTCTGTCTGTCTGTGTCTGTGTCTCTGTGTATGTATCAGTGTGTCTGTGTCTGTATCTGTGTGTCTGTATCTGTCTGTCTGTATCTGTGTGTCTGTATCTGTCTGTGTGTCCTGTATCTGTGTGCCTGTGTCTGTGTGTGTGTGTGTGTGAACTACATTTGAGGAAGAAGGCTTTGGTCTCAAATTGAGAGCTGTAATGAGAGTAGATTGGTAATGGCCACATTAATCTAAACCAGGCAGCAGACAACGCACTTCTCCCCACAACGATATCTCAGTTCAGATCCAACAGGCAGGGTTCATCAGACCTCTAATCACCTTTGTGTCCCTCCTCTGGATTTGAACAACAACCAACTCCAGCATCCTTACTGTTACCACTGATACCATTCACTGTCCGTTCACACTTTAGAAACACGTTTGTAGTAAATAGTATAATTTATAACCCTTTAGTTGATGAGTTGATGACATATCATTAACAAAGCAAACATCTATTGATGTGTAGTCACGCTTTGGTAATGATTCATAATTACTTCACAATTAGCTAATATTTTATAAATAAATGTTTGGTCACGATTAGTTCATCATTAACTAAAGTGTTACTGAATATTGCTATTTGAAATAGTCTAATAAAAATAATTTAAAAAAACAAAAATAAACAAAAACAAAAAATACAAATAGTCATAATTATTGTCTTTTTTCTCCCTACCACCATCACCACCACCACTTTGAACATGACCACCTCTATTTCCACCACCACCATCACTACCCCCCCCCCCCCCCTCCACACAGTGACCCTCTACAACTGCTCCATGGGCCGGGCGGACTGCAGCCTGTGCAAGAACTCGGACCCCAAGTACCGGTGCGTGTGGTGCGGCCGCTGGAAGTCCTGCGTCTACAGCGACCTGTGCAGCCGGGGGTCCGAGGACCACCGGGACACGGAGTGCCCGGACCCCTTGATCACCGACGTGAGTGATCCTTATCCTCCCACCGCCGCCCCCACCACCACCACCATCCCCACCACCACCACCACCCTCATCCCCACCACCACCCCTCCGGTGCAATGCGTCCGTGTCGCGGTAATGAGGATGGGGGCCGATGTCCTTGGCGATAAGCGAGGCAGATCTGAGTCGCTCGTCCTCCCGAGTCGAGTGCACCCCGTGCCGCCTCACCCGTGACTAAACCGCCGCCGCCGCGCCCCCGCCCCCGCCACCCCTCCCCCCCCCCGCACGCGTCTGCACCGTTTGTGTTTCCCCGGCGGTGAGGCGGCGGTATCTCAATGTCACTGATTAGGAGGCTAATCCCCAGCCAAGGCCTCCCCCGGCAACGCTGGCGACGACGACGGCGGGCGCATTCGAGGCGCGAGCAGCCCCCGACGCGAAGCATCCCAGAAATCGTATTTTTTCATTTTAGTTCTTTTTTTTTTTTTTTGCCCCCCCCCCCCCCCAACCCCACCCCCACCCCCCAGCCCCACCCCACCACGTTCTGGAAGCGACAGAAGCGCGTTTGATCAGCGGCCTACGTCTGGGCGCCGCCACACACTTGAGAACGCCTCCGCGGCATATTTAGCGTTCACTTTCCATCAAACAACTTCCTACACCGTCGGATTCCCTCCTTTCTTCCTTCCTTCCTTCCTTCCTTCCTTCCTTCCTTTCCTCCTCCTCCTCTCCTCCATTTTAGATAGATAGATAGATAGATAGATAGATAGATAGATAGATAGATAGATAGATAGATAGATAGATAGATAAAACTTTATTGATCTGAAAAAAAAAAATTAAATAAAAAAATTCAGGATCCAAGTAGCTAAAAGACAAAGAGACATCCCACATAACATACAAACATACACAAACAACATAAGCAGGATAAATTTGAAACATCTCCCCCCCCCCCCTCTCCCCCCACCCCGCTTATCCTCCTCCGCCCAGATCATCCCCCGCTACGGCCCCATGCAAGGGGGGATCTCCGTCACCATCCTGGGCTCCAACCTGGGCATCCACCAGGCGGACATCAAGAGGATCACCGTGGTGGGCGAGCCCTGCGTCCACCTGCAGGACAAGTACTCCGTCTCCACCAGGTAATCAGCGGTGCACAGTCCAGACATTGGGGGGGGGGGGATGCGCGCATGGGCAGCAGGGGCGGAGGAGGAGTGTGTGTGCTCGTCTCTTTGTGCGCGCGTGTGTGTGTGTGGCGTGCGTGCGTGTGTGACTCTCTTCGTCGGCAGTAATTAGTCACCAACTGCGCGGACAGCCGATATGAAAACGTATTTTTAAACCGGCCTTTCAGTGGAGGTGATCAGCGTGATGGTGTTTTTTTTTTTTCCTTCTTCCTTGGGCTTTAAGTAGCCCGCAGAGTGGAAACGTTTTAATTAGGTCATCATGCACACGCACATATGTGCGCGTGCACGCACGTGCGTGCATGCGCGCGCACGCACGCACACGCGCCCACACACACACACACACTCAGCCACACACTCAGAGTCAGACAGTCAGAGCTGAACATTGGACGTTGTTCCCGGTAATGAAGTACATCTTCTGAAATGAAACCTCATGAGGTCTGGTTGTCTTGTCGTCTTGGCCCATGGTTTTGGTTTTTCTGTGAGGACCTCTTCCGCAAACGTCTAAATCATTTTTATAATAATTTGGTAGCTAATGTGTTTTTCATGGCTCGGCCCTCATTTCAGCTGCCTGTCGAGAAGCCCTACATGACTGGCCTCTGATTGCTCAGACGTTCTCTGGTCTTACATGCTCTTTGTCTTATGTGTGCCTGTGTGTGTGTGTGTGTGTGTGTGATTGTGTGTGTGTGTGTGTGTGTGTTTGTGTAATTGTGTGTGTGTGTGTGTGTGCGACCAGTGTGGTGTGTGAGATCGGCCCCTTGGACCCCATGAAGACGTCCTCGGGTCGGGTGGAGGTCGAGGTGGAGGGAGGGAAGAGAGGAACCTCCACCGTTAACTTCATGTACAGGGTAAGCACATGCACACGCACCACGCACACGTACACACACACACACACACACACAGTTACAAACACACTCAGGCATGCACGCACACACACACCTCACATGCATGCATACACAAACACACACACACAGTCACAAACACACTCATAAATGTGCATGCACGCACACACACACACAAACACACATGGTGTATTTAGTAGGTTAAGTCAGACATCATGCTGCTACAGATCTGTACATATACACAAAAATAAATAACCTGCGTGTAGTATACACACACACAAACAGACACACACAGAAACAAGGCAATTCCTCTCTCCAGCTAAACACTCCGCTACCCAGGTGAGAGTAGAGCGGCCCAGACGGCTGCAGCTGATTGGCCGGTTTTATAGTCTCCATTATATTTTCCATTCCCCCAGTCGCAGAAAGAGAGCGAGAGAGAGAGAGAGAGACAGAGAGAGAGAGAGAGAGACAGAGAGAGTGGGAGCGAGAGCGAGAGAGAGAGAGAGTATTTTATGGTAAAACACTGTTAAGTGCTCCTTCCGCTAACACAGTACCCCTGACCGCGCTGGTAAATCAGCATGTGCGGTGCGGTGGGCGGCGGTGCGGTTGACTGTGGACGCCGGCGCATTACACCACAATGGCGGAGGAGATGAGGAGATACAGAGCGAAGAGACGCCGCGACACACGCGGGCGCCTGATGCGATCCCGCCTTTACAGCGATTTACGTCTCAAGTGCTAAGCGGCTGCGGCCGCCGCGGCGGAGCGGCCTTTTAACTAACTCCTCTCCTCGGCTCCCCCCCCCCCCACCACCACACATCCCCCACCACATCCTCCCACATCCCCCACTGGGGGAGTTCTCCGCCTTGCTGTTTGCTCAGCAAATTGAGCCGTGTGTCAGGGGCCGTGTAGTCCGCGTTCGCTTGAGTGCCTCCATGCATGCAAGTGTTTGTGATAGGGGTGGGGGGGGTGTGTGTGGGTGTGTGTGGGTGTGTGGGTGTGTGTAGGTGTGTGTGTGTGTGTGGGTGTGTGTACGTGTGTGTGTGTGTGTGTGTGTGTGTGTGTGTTTGTTGCAAGTGACCCATTAACAGTGTATATTTACATTTATACATTTTTGTAGTTCTTTTTGCACACACTTTGGTCACAGTGTGTGTGTGTGTGTGTGTGTGTGTGTTTAAGTGCATGTTTATTTGTACTGGCAATGTTGATGTTGTTGATGCTAATTCAACCATGTACCCCTTGACCCCCGCCAGGACCCGATTCCCAAGAAAGTGAGTCCCTCGAGGGGTCCCAAGGCAGGAGGCACCCTCATCACCATCGGGGCGTGTACCTGGACACGGGCACCCAGGCAGACGTCCAGGTCACTGTGGGGGCTGTGGACTGCATCGTGTAAGGAGGAGCCCTGAATTCAAGTTTCCTAGTTTATATATCTGTTTTATATGTCTCTCCCACCTACCAGTCTTGACTGGACCGCGAGTCCCTGTGTGTGTGTGCGTGTGTGCGTGTGTGTGTGCGTGCGTGTGCGTGTGTGTGTGCTTGTGCATATGCATGTGTGTGTGTGTGTGTGTGTGTGTGCGAGCGTGTGTGTGCTGGCGTGCATGCGTGTGGGTGTGGGGTGTGTGTGTGCGAGCTTGTGTGTGCGGGCGTGCATGTGTGTGGGTGTGTGTGTCTGTGTGTGTCTGTGTGTGAGTATGTGTGGGTGTGTGTGTGTTTGGTTATGCTTGTGCATATGCTTGTGCGTATGCATGTGTGTATATATGCATGCGTGTGTGTGTGTGTGCGTACGTGCGTGCGTGCGCGTGCATGTGTGTGCGTGCGCCACAGCAGTGCAGTCACCTCAACTCGACTCGGTTTCTCAACTCGCCGGAATAATGAGACTCAGGACGGATGCGGCGTTGACCGATGACCTGAAAATATGAATTATGCGCACACCGTTTCCCAGGCATACGGCGGGGAGCACGCGCCGAGTCACTCCCCGCCTCTCACTGCCCCCGTGACTTTTATACCCCCCCCACCCCCACCACCCCAAAAAAAGAAACCGAGCACCGAAGAAGAAAGTTCGAACAGTGTGGCGTTTCCTGTGACCCACTTTAATTAAATGAGTTTCAATCAATGCACATGATTGAAAGCGACTGCGCTTTCGGGATGGCGCGGCAAAGCCACAGATTTACACTGACCGCTCCGGTAATTGTCATTCACGCTGAAGGCAAGCGCCGTTTCAATTCACCCACTTCACTTGATAACTCCTGTTTGCTATGCAGACATTGTACCTCATGCAAATTCTACAGTAGCCCGACTTTGAAGCCGCAAATTGAAAAATATGGAATGAAAATGGAAGTGACCTTATCTGCGGTGTAAGAACAGCTATTTCCCTCCCCCCTCCCCACCCATCCCTGTGTAACGACGCCGCGGTGGCCAGACTGTGTGTGTGTGTGTCTGTGTGTGTGTGTCTGTGTGTGTGTGTGTGTGTGTGTGTGTGTGTGTGTGTGTCTGTGTGTGCCATGGGGGGGGGGGGGGGGGGGGGGGAAGATGGGGTGGGGATGGGCAGTGGTTGGTATTGTAGGCCACGGTAACTAATAATAACAGAAAAAAATATAATGAGCTTCCGTCACAGCAAAGCCCACCAGGTTTAACAAGCTGTCAAACGCCACGCTGACCACACAAACACACACATGCTGACCCCCCTCCTCCTTTGGCAGAGAGACATTCGGGCCGGAGATCACCTGCCGGACCGCGGAGTACCGGGACGACAAGGTGCCCTCGGACCCGCTGCACGTCACCCTGCGGTACGGCCACAGCACCACCGTCTACGTCCGCCACGCCTTCCAGTTCCTGGAGAACCCCATCCTGGTGGACCACCAGCCCAGGAGCAGCTTCGAGTGGTCAGTCCGGGGTTTGGGCTTTTGTCTTCAGTGGAGGAGTGGAGGGGGCGGGCATTGATTTTGTTTGGAATCAGGGGCAGTTTTGTTTGAGTGTGGGTTTGTGAGGTCGTTTTGTTGATTTTTTTTTGGCTTGAGAGCGGAGCGGACCCCGTCGGTTAACGGGGTCTGGAGGGGGGATGGAAGGTCAGGCCCACAATGGCCGCCCCCCCCCCCTTGTCTCTCGTGGCTTCCCTTTGGAGGCTCCGCCCGGCTCAGAGATGAGTAATCTCGTTAATCTCAGCAGAGCGACGGAACATGAGAGACGCGAGACGCGAGGCGCCGTCCAAGAGGAATTAAGTCGCGTCAAAGCACACAAAAAAACTCGTTTGTGTTTTGACAGTAAATCATATCGTTTGTTCTCCCAACGTTGGTGTGCCACGTCGTTTTTAGAAGAAGCCTGAGCGATTGTCGGGGGATTGGTTTCAAATGATGATTCAATTGTGATTTGTAATTTCTCTGGATAAAAAACAAAACAAAACATTTTGGTTATGAATGATCAGCCCTCGTGATGAGAACATCAGAAGAAGAAAAAATCCACACTTTCTGCTAAAAATCCTAATGAGGCGCGGTTGGCTGCTGATGAGATGAGCTCAAGCATTAGCATGAGATGAGCGTGTGTAGTGCGGGTGTAACTATGAAGCGTGTGTGTGTGTGTGTGTGTGTGTGTGTGTGTTTTTTCCGGCACTCCAGCGGGGGACGCAACATCACGGTGTCGGGGTCTGGCTTCGACATCATCCAGACGGCGGTCATGGAGGTCAAAGCCTTCGGGGAGGACCTGACGGTCGAGGCTGTCTCCGTCCAGGTTCGCTTTTTTTTCTGACTGCCCCCCTCCCCCTCACGTTTTGTGTGTCAATACTTTCACCTCCCAACAAAATCTCCCTCCTGCCCTACCTGCTATCTTCTGTCTTTGTCCATTTATTTTTTTGTCCCGTGGCGTCCGCCAATCCCGTCCGGCCGACCGGCAATTATTCGTATTTGTTTTTTGGTCGATTCGGTTTTGAAAGAGCAGAAGCGCCGCAATCAGCCCATCTCCCCCCTACCCATCTTACCAGGCCTCTCTGACCAAGCCAGAGATTAGTCTGAGCTCTAATCCGCACGCACGCGCACACAAGCACACACACACGCGCATGTACACACACACACGAGCACACACACGCACACACACAAACACACACATGTGCACGCATACACACACACACACACACACACACACGCGCGCGCACACCTGCATGTACACACACAAGCACACACACACATGCGCATGCATACAGACACACACACACACACACACACACACACACACACACACACACACACGTACATGCGCACACGCCTACCTTCCTCACTGCTAACGATCAGAGAGAGTCCATAAACCAGAATGACTTCTTCTTCCTTCATCTTGTTTTCAAGACCATAAGTCCCCCAAACCTGTCAGATTGCAGATAGCTACGGCGCTGTTTCCCGCTAAACACACACACACACACACACGCCACACTCTCCACTATGCCAGGGCGCGTCACCAAAAGACCGGCCTGACCCGTGCCCCTGGGTGGGTCCCTCGGAGCGCAGATTTGTATGCACCTCATTTGGCGAGGGCGAACGTTAATACTGGCATTACGGCTGTGGGAGATTACGGGAGTGGGGCTCGCCGTTCCCCCCCCTGACCCCCGCACACACCCCCCCCCCCCCCCCCCCCCCCCGCCGCCATCTGCGTCCAGAAAACCGCAGAGATTTCCAAATCTCTGCGGTTTTTTTCTGGGCACTGAACACTTCTGGAAAGCTCTCGAGCTCAAATGAGTGAGAAAAAAAAAACAACTAAAAAACATTCTATCAGGAGGAACCCTCCTCGGTCAGCCAGGTTCATCAGCCTCTAGGCTCGTTTTGGCTTTCATTTTCTCTCTCTCTCTCTCTCTCTCCGACTTCCCTGTCCCTCTCCCTGTCTGTCTGCCCATCTCGCCGTCTCTCCGTCCGTCCGTCCGTCCGTCCGTCTGTCCGTCTGCGATGAATCAGTCCCCTTTCCTTCGTGTACGTGCGTTTCGTCTGGCGTGGTGAGGGAGCGAACATAAAGTATGTCTGACGCGTTGACTCACCGCAGCCCTGGAGTGCCGTTACGACGTCAAGTGTACTCGGCAATTACTTTTAATGTTCAGCGAGATGCATGGCGTAATGACCTGATTAGGTAATGTGCTCGTAAACAACATTGTTCTTTCATCAGGTAAGTGGATACCACAAACGTAAAGACATACGTTATCCCCCGCCTGACGGGCATTGGATTTCATCGCCCTGCTTGCTGCCAGATCATTGTCTAATGTGGTCTCTCTCTCTCTCTCTCTCTCTCTCTCTCTATTATGCTTCGTTAATACTTCCACTGTGGAATATGGTAACCGCCCTCATTACTTATGCATGTGATGGAGGAGAGGAGCAGGACCGTAGCAAAAAAAAAAAAAAAAAAAAAAAAAAAACACACGATCAAAACGTTTAACCTTTTTATGGAGAAATCGTTTTTTTTTCTAATTCTCTTTCATCACCGTCTTCATCTTTGGGCTGAGCAGCCAGCCAGCTCCCCCGAAACGCTGTTGATTCCCTTTTTAACTTTTACTCATTTTCTAATCTCTGTGTGTGTGTGTGTGTGTGTGTGTGTGTGTGCTCATGTGATATTCATGCTCGGGATGTTTTCATGTTGTAGTCGTCCGCTGGCGTCCCCGCCGCCGCCGCCGCCGCTCTCCGTCAGCGGCCTGACTTGACGTGGATTATTGTGAAGCACTTTGCAGCTCCGAGCCGCGCTGTGTTCACAAAGTGGATACCAAGCGAGTGAAAAATATTGTTCAGTCACAAAAGAAAAAAAAACAACCCTGGTTGCCACTTCTTAAAATATCGATGAATACCACGTCTTCGTTTTGACGTTGTCCTCTCTTTGTGTGTGTGTGTGTGTGTGTGTGTGTGTGTGTGTGCCTGTGTGTTCTTGTGTGTGTGAGCCGGTGTATGTTTGTGCGTGTGCTTGTGTGTGTGTGAGCCTGTGTGAATGCATGAACCTGTTTGTGTGTGTGTGTGTGTGTGTGTGTGCATGAGTCTGTTTATGTGTGTGTGTGTGTGTGTTTGTTTGTGTGCGTGCATGTGTGTGTGTGCGTGTTTGTGCGTGCGTGCGTGTGTGTGTGTGTGTTTGTGCGCGTGCATGTGTGTGTGTGTGTGTGCGCGTATGTGTGTGTGCATGCCTGTGTGTGTGTGTGTGCATGAGCCTGTTTGTGTGTGTGCGTGTGTGTGTGCATGCCTGTGTGTGTGTGTGTGTGCATGCCTGTGTGTGTGTGTGTGTGTGTGTCTGTGTGTGTGTGTGTGTGTGTGTGCATGCCTGTGTGTGTGTATGTGTGTGTGTGTGCGTGTGTGTATGTGTGTGTGTGTGTGCATGTGTGTGTGTGCGTGTGTGTATGTGTGTGTGTGTCCTGTACACCAGGGTTCTCACAGCAAGAACGACACGGTGATTGAGTTCCTCTCGCCCACGGTGAACCGCTCCTCCGAGGGCCAGCTGCTGAAGGCCTACGTCCGTCTGGACAACCTGCTGAAGGAGCTGAAGCCCTTCGACTACCACCCGGACCCCACCTTCGACGAGCAGCAGAAGAAGGTCATCGCCGAGAGCAGCATGATCATCGTCACCGTGAGTGCGGGTTCGTGGGGGGGGGGTGGGTGGGGCTGCTCCGGCCAATCACAACGCTGGTCCTTTTTTTTTTTTTTTTTGGGTTTCAGTTTTGGGTTTGATTGCGACGGTGAAGTCCGCATGGCGTTAAGTGAGAGCGAGCGATGACATTTTTGCCGATTCGGATCACATGTCCGACGCGGTGAGGCGAAACCCGTATCTGCGGCGTGCATAATTGCAGGCATCAGCAAGGTTTTTTTTTTTTTTTTTAGCTGTTTTTCTTTCGCACACCACACATCACGCACGTCTGTTCCCGAGCTCGACATGGAAATCTAAAAATAACTCGCCGGCCGCACATTTTCATCACTTTCACGATTACCGGCATCTATCATTTACAATCTATTATGCCTCGCATCAGTCCAGATCCTCTTCCAGGAGTCGGTAAACGAGTGTATTTTTAATATTTAATCCCCCCCCGCGAGTCCCACGGGACTTTCCCGCGGCACCAATTACCGTGATTTACTCCAGGAACACACACTCGTTTGCTACAAGGCGCTTCGGCGATCCCGCGCGCAAATTTGCTGTTCACGCCACTTTGAAAGCCTTTCCCCCTCGACGACGTGGTTAGAGATGGACCTCGCCCCCCCTACCCCCTTCGTCAGGGGGGCTTCAGGGGGGGGGGTCCGATGCAGGCCGGATCCTCCGCCATTTCAGTGGTGACGGGCCGTCCCACGTGTTTCCCCCCGCCGGGGCCCCGGGAATGAACAGAACCTTCAGTGCAGTACCGCGGCTCACCAACAGAATAACAACGGGTTTGCGGCTAAGCCGGAGGGGGGGGCTTTAGACCGGTGTTTAAACATCGGATTTTCACGTGTGAATGCCGGTGGTCCAGGGGGGGGGGGGGGGTGGGAGGTCGGTGGGCCGGGTAAATGTATTTTAATTTAGAAATCACTTAGAGAGGTGCTGAGACTTGCGTGCGGATTGTATTTATTAAAAAGGAAATAATCTCCTCGGGGTAATGAGGGTTTAACAATGGCCGAAAGCAATTAGCATCGGGAACGAAGTTGACAGAGGCGGCGCGGTCGAGGGCGTTTGCTCTGCTCCGTCTCTCGATCGGCGCCACGGGTTTCACGTGCTCCTCATCTGCGCTCAAGGCCCCCCCGACGCCGTGGCTGTCAGTCGTTCTTCATTCTACAGTATGAAAGGGAATATGAATGCGTGTGACCAACACAAAAAAAAAAAAAAACACTCGATACAACCGTGACTCTGTTACCTAAGTTCAGTCGTACGGGTGACTCTCTCAACCTGCCGCCGGCACGGAGCTTGTGCGGGGTTGTGGTTGTGATCCACTGGCACCACGACCGCCCCCACCCCCCCCCCCCAGACCCCAGAGAGCACAGCATCACATGGCCTCCATCCCATCCCTCTCCACCATCCAGGGCAGAGGCTTCTCCAGGGCCATGACGGCAAGGAGGCCCAGGCGTACGTGGGCGACGTCCCCTGCCTGGTCAACACCCTGCAGGATGACAAGCTGTTCCTGGACCCCCCCCGCCATGCAGCCCCGCGCACGCTCCAAGCGCCCCCGCCGGGACACCAGATCTGAGCCCTTGGACCTGCTGGTCAGCACGCACACACACACGCACACACACACACACACAGGCACACACACACAGGCAAGCACACACACACACACACACACATACACACATGCACGCACACACACACGCACACACACACACAGGCAAGCACACACACACACACACCACATACACACAGGCACGCACACACATGCACACATGCACATGCACGCACACACACACACACACATGCGTGCCCACGCACACAGGCACGCACACACACGCACACACACGCACACACACACATGCACACACACACAATAAACAGACAGGAATATACATTTGTGAGACTACACTCATACACGCACATATCCACCAGGACACACACACACATACTGTATACACTCTCTGTCTCTCTTTGCGGTCTGTCACTCTCACACACACACACACAACCGGGAGAATACACACATGCATTTCCACACAAGCACATGCACCACACAGACGCACGTGCAATCTATCATTCTACATCTCCCTTTCTATCTCACTCTCTCTCTCTCTCTCTCTCTCACTCTCACTCTCTCTCCTCACACGCACACACACACAGACATAATCACACGCCAGATGTCATTACAGAAGATGCATTTTTAATCTCTACAATATATCTGTGGGTGTGTCTTTTTGTACATCTTGAGAGCCTGCGTTTTCCAAGAGTCACGGCGCTGAAGCCCAGTAATTATATTTAATTGCAGCCTGGAGACATTTCTGATGGATACAATGTCTGTCCTCCAACTATTGTTTGATTTGTATGACTAAAATCCCAGTTTTGTGTCTTTTCTGTGTGTGTGTGTGTGTATACGTGCCTGTGTGTGTCTCTGCATGTCAAGGTCGAGAGGGGAAAAAAAAAAAAGACATTCTCTGGCATTCTCCACACTTCAGCGCTGCACCTATGAAAAGCCTGACGCCCAGCTAACTTATTTGTCTGGTGTTATTCCGGCCCCGTGTTTAATTGACGTGTCCTTATCACAAGGTGCACGGCAGCCTCTTCTAAAAAATATGCACGGCCGTGGGCAGCGTTGCACAGGTTCATCGCTAATTCCTGTTTTTATCCACCTGCTGTCCTCTTC
>JAXIVH010000346.1:84015-96765 GCA_036785325.1 Urophycis tenuis | reverse complement strand
TTCTCAGAGATGTCTAATGCTGGGTTGCTTTTCTGTGTCCTTCACGCGCACGTGCGCGCACACACACACGCACGCACACACACAACCTTGATGGGTTATCAGTTAAGGCACCAGTCTGAAGTCAGCCCCTCTCTAATGCATATCGTTTTATCGCGGCCGTTGTTATGGTTTGACATTATTTTTAAGACCGGGGAGAATACTGCCAACACGGAATACTTCCACAGTGGAGCGTCAAATAGAATATGCGAACATGCATCCATGATAGCCTAATTATCAACTGCCATACGCATTACGGTAATAACCATAATTAAGTGAATTATCAGACTATATAGCCTGTTTGATCCATAGCGACGTACAGTGAATTCAGATACAGGTCGTTAGGGAGCTGGTAGTAGGTGTTAGGCCTCTAACAGAAGGATGCCCTGCAGGAAGACTGCAGGCGTTTGGGGATCAAACCGAGAACTTTTCACCCCAGCCAACCTACTACTGCCGCCCACATGCCTCATGCTGCTGTCTCTCTCTCTCTCTCTCTCTCTCTCTCTCTCTCTCCCTCTCTCCCTCTCCCTCTCTCCCTCTCTCTCTCTCTCTCTCTCTCTCTCTCTCTCTCCCTCTCTCCCTCTCTCTCTCCCTCTCTCTCTCTCCCCCTCTCTCTCTCTCTCTATCCCTCTCTCTCTCGTCGCTCGCCCATCACCAGGCAAATACATAAGACACAAAACGGTCACGGTCCAGGATGGCTTACACAGTAGGCTCACAACGCATTCTGCGGTCTCAAGGTTTGACTACATAACAGGAGCACATCATGTACACAGATGCTGCGTGTGGTGCCTGGCGATCCCCCCGAGTGATGTGGGGGGGGGGGGAGAGAGAGGGGAGAGAAATTGCTGCAAAAACATTAATTAAGCACCAACTGCTAAGAATAAAATGGTAAATGGGGAGGGGAGGGGGGTGCAACATGAAAGAGAGGGGGGGGGGGGGGTCTCATCTGGGCCGCTTCACAAACCCTCGACGCCGGGGTGGAGATATCAAAGACTGAGCGGGGGCCCGCGGAGGCGTTAACTTGTAACCGAGCGTAGAGATTCGCTCGTAGATATCCACCCAGAGGAACGGAACCGAGAGGCGCCGCCAAGAGTGATTACGCTTGATTATTGCAAGCCTCCATGTTTCGCACACGCACATGCACTCACACACACACACGCACACACGCACACACACGCACACGCGCACACACACACACACACGCACACGCGCGCGCACACACACACACACACACACACACACACACACACACACACACACACACACACACACAACACGTGCTTATCTTAGGTGATCCCGTACCCACAGATGGAATAACTGTACATAGACTGTTTAAGGCTGCGCTATAGGCCTATGTATTATTTTGTGGGAAGTGAGATCATTGGTCATGGCTTATTTCTTATGATAAGACTCACATGTATCCTGTTGTTCATTACCGCACACATCAGCTGTTGGTGAAGGTAAGTTCACATATAAAAAATGTTGAGAATTATATATAGACTACTATTTTTTGTACCAGAAATGGTGTGTGTGTGTGTGTGTTCCGCAGCCAAACCGTGCACAAGGGAAGACAAAACACAACAAAAAGTTGTGTTTACAAGAAGCCTAACAAGACGAGGCTCAGAATCAATTTTGCCGCTGGGAGGAGACGAAAGATTGGTGAAAGTGAGAATCAACCCGTAATGGTCTGTTGTTTAGTTGCTGAAATGAATTATTTAGAGTATGATCAAAAGGAATTAGGCTACAGGAATAATTGGGGCTTCAGGGGTACAACAATGGGTTAAAATAAAACAACAACAACGTCGGTTTGAACAGACTTCTCTGACTCACACTCAACGGTCTCTTCAGTAAACTAAATACCCTGCTAGAATAAAACCACACCTACTTGAATCTACTGTGTGGGTATAACAAGTACTACAAAAGTGAAGCGACGTGATAAAGCATCAGTGGCCTTTTATAGGTGACCCATATAGAGACTGATGGTTGAATACATAGTTGCAATATGTATCGTTAAAATCCCCAAACCGAAGGAAACAATCCCCATGAGTAATCCACAAGCCTTTCCTTTTGACAATTGCATTAAACTATCGCACCGCTCTCCAAAACACCCTCCAACTTCAACTTCGACCTGTCACCGGAGAATCGTTTTTCAAATTACTTTTGAGCACCACAAACGAAATGCCATTCAGTGGCTTGGTTGGCAGAGACCTCGGAGTAAATAACATAATGACGTTCAAAATGTACAAATAGAGTTGCTTGGCGCGCTGGCTCTTTAAACACGGCCGAGCTGTGGTATTACTGCCACAGAGGAGCAATTGCTGTCATACCTCGTCCCCCCCACGCAGTGCTCTCTCATCAACATATTGGTGCTTTTACTACACCGTTAACTTTTAAGATTTGCGTTAATCTTATTACATTGAGTGGTGATGTGATCCCGCAGATGACTCAATGTGTGCCCATAACGGAGCATAATGGAGACAGACTAATTAATGAGCAGATCGAGCATTTTATGTCTGGGTAATTGTCAATGGGGTCGGTGAAAGGCACCGGTTCACGCTATGGATCATCAGACAAACACAGAAACAATGGCTTACATCTGAATTAGAATCACAATCAGAAACAATTTTATTGCCAAGTAGGTTTGCACCTACAAGGAATTTGACTTGGTGCAAAAAAAAAAATCAGTATTAAAAATGTAAATTGAATAGGCCTATGGCGAGACATGGTGTATTTGCATTCAAACAAGATTTTGCGGCATTAGACAGACAGACAGACAGACAGACAGACAGACAGACAGACAGACAGACAGACATACTTTAATGATCCCTGAGGGAAATGGCATTTGTTACAATACTCCAGGGAAAAAAAAAAAAGAAGAGACAGACACTCTACGTATAGTGTTAGAATATATAAATATATAATATATAATATAAACGTATGTAAACAATATACAAGACTGAAGGACAGCTTCAGGATGCTGAACTCCCACTCAGCACTGACCCCCCTTCTTTCATTGGACACCCCCACCCATTCTTTCTCCCCCACCTTTCCCATTCCCAGCCCCTCCTTTATTACTATTACTGTTATTACCCCCATACTGCACCTCTTACTGTTTACTGTTTACTGTTTACAATTGCACACTACTACTCGCGACCACCTTAGCATTTTTATTTAGATTTTTTTTATACTTATGTTTTTATATATTTATATTTATATTGCATGCTGTCTAGCACCGGGGATCGAGGGAAACGGCATTTCGGTTTTGTGTATGGCCTGTACATTCATGAAAACTGACCATAAAGTTTACTTGAATCTTGAATATATAAATAAATATAAAAATATACATAAATGTATACATCCAGGCATACACTAAGAGGTAATAGCATACACAAAGATGTAGCATGTCGGATTTTGTGTGGTAACAAAGACCAGTTATGTAGTGATTATTTATCACATGAAGCCTCGTATAAGAACTTGAGATTTATCTTTTTATTATTTCTGATTACTGTATTTTTGATTGTATTATTATTTGAGGGTCAGTGTTGGTCCAGATCACATCCGATCACGCCCTTTTCTGAGGGTGGGTTGTCCGTCAGCACCTCCATTCGCTGCCCATTGGCACGCTTACACAGACATGCTATGCTATGGGACACACTGGTTGATCATCATCATTATTATTAACAACAGGTGACTGTAAAATGTTGTGACCTTGCTGCCTCTGATGCCAACCTTGCTCGTGTGGGAAAAGCGAGCGCTAAAAACATATCGGCGCAAGTTTCAGCACAGACTAGGGACCAAAAGAGATGCATGCAGCTTGCTCCCGCGCAACCATTGTTGACGGAAACTCGTCCAAGGAAATGAGCTCGGAAGTGACCGCGAGATGCACCAATCACCGTGAACCTGTATGGTTTAACCAATCATCGGGGCGCATTTGGGGAGCGCGTCAACAACGTCTCCAATCAGATCTGTCGTTGTTTTATTTTGGTCTAGCCCAGTGCCAGAATGTGGTATGTAAAATGAATGAAGTAGCGAGACGCGAATAACTCTAATAATACACGTTTAAACACGCTTACACATACAAATGTATGTACAAATATTAAGAAACAATCGTTTCCTGCATGCCTGAATTGACGGGTTGCTAAAATTAAAGCGCTCAACATCCCACTCCAGTTAGCAGTAGCTCCCTGGTCATCATGCTAACGGTACAATAACTGAGAAGGTAAGGACAGTGGTTCGTGATGTTAATCCAGTGATATCAATCCAGGGACGTTTTTAAATCGCCATCGTAACCTACCAATGGCTTTTGTATTCACGGTGCTACTCTTGCGTTAGCTGTGTAACGTCATACGTTGTTGCAAAGGCTAAAGCTCTTCAATGCTGTAAATATGTATGCGTGTGTTCCTAATCCATATACGTCCAGTGTGACATTTTCCTTCATGTTTTCACCTCATAGGTAGAGGCAACCGTGACGCCACTGCCAGCATGTATTCCACACCTCACAGCGCCCTCACGGCGAGTGGCAATGACCACAGCATCACGGAACTACTCGGCGCCCTGTGCGACTGCAGTATCTACGGGGTGTCGTGGAAACGTCGTGCCCAGGGGGGGCCCTCAAAGGAAGGCGCCCGCAGGGCTCTCAAGAAGCGCGTGTACGGCGCCCTGCTCTCCAAGCTCTTCCAACCCGGCAGCGCCTCCAAAGGCTCCGCCTCCGGCGCGTCCACCACGCCGCCCAGAAACCGGGTCCTGATGATCTCCTTTGACCTCCGCGTGGCCGGGTGTCAGGAGGAGGCGGAGAGCCTGGAGGAGCTGCTCGGAGCCCTGCCCGAGGGGGACCCGGCGGACCCCGTCCTGGAGCTCCTGGTGCACTTGGCCGGCTCGTCCCCGCCGCCGCCCACCTCCTTCAGCCGGGACTACATGAGGCGAGAGAGGCCCGTGCTGCGCAGGCCGCCGCTGGAGGGCTACCAGAGCGCGGAGCTGCAGAGGCTGGAGGCCCGCGCCTGGAGCCTGGTGTGCGGCGAGGAGTGGGGGTCCCTGGGCGGTCTGTGTGAGACTCTGGGCCTGATGGACGCCCTGCCGGGCACGGGGCTGCCGGCGCTGGGGATGAAGTTGTACGCCGAGGAGAGGTTTGAGAGGGAGACCCGGCTGTCGCTGTTTGGCGCACTGCAGCACACGCGGACCTCTGACCTCCACATCAGGCTGGACCTGCCTCCTGTACCGAGTGACGCAGATGTCACTGGGCTGGCCATCAAGGTAGGAGGCTCTGCTTTCACTAATCGAGATGGTAATGGAGAAAACGTATGCATGCGTGTGTTATGGAAAGAGCCTTTTCTTCTTTTTCTGCAGAATATTATATTATATCACACATACACACACACACAACCACACACACAACCACACACACATACACACACACAGACACACGCACACGCACACACACACACACACACACACACACACACACAGACAAACACACATACACACACACACACACACACACACACAAAACGTGCTTATCGTGGGTGATCCCGTACCCCCTCGCCCACAGATGGAATAACTGAGAAAACTTATGCATGCATGCGTTATTGAAAGAGCCTTTTCTCCTTTTTCTGCAGAATATAATATTATATTAAACCGGTAATGTATATTCTTTTTTCATGCAGGTCCCGCAGTGTTTCGATCAGTCAGAAGACGAGGGCTTTCAGTCTGCCTCCAACCTGACCCCAGACTCGCAGTCGGAGCCCAGCCCGTGTCCTGAGTTTGATATCTGGGAGGCTCTCCGCACCTTTGAGCCAGGGAAACGGCGCTGCTGGGAGTCAATTGGCTGGTGAGTTCCCATCTAACTTCTAATCCTCTGTAGTCGAAAGCTTTTTTTTTAATTCAACAAATGAGTTAGTTTGAAGTTGTATACTTGCTTTAGACATAAAAGCAAGTCTTAACGTTTGTGATTGGCCCAGATCATCAACATAAACGGTGCCCTTAATGACACTGAAGCACTGTTTGCTGTCTCATTTCCACACTGAATCTTTCCTCCTACATGACTACTAACTAATTGACTGCCACTGCTTGTCTGCCTGAGGGGGTGGAGTGAACGAAAAATAGGAAGGAGGATGTTGGCGATAGTTTTGTCATTCAGCAAAAGCTTTTATCCAAAGCACCTGAATTCAGATATGTCTTTCACGATCAGCCCTGGGTTAATGATCTCGCTCCGGGATGTCTACTTTGGGATTCAAACCCAGAACCTTTGGTAAGGGGAAAGGGGCATTTAGCAGGCGCTTTTTATCCAAAGCGACTTACAATCAGTACATTCGTGGGGTTCGACATGTGGAGGTGGGGGATCAAGGGGCTCGAACCGCCGACCCTACTGTTAGTGGACGACCCGCACTGTCCACCCGCTCTACCCACTGAGCTACTGCCGCCCCCTTTGGTGAAACATCCTCCTAACCACCGCCGCCGCCACACTCTCCCCGGCCTCCCCCTCCTCTACCCAGTCCTCCCGGAAACAAGGAGCTGCCCTACGTGTCAGAGGGAGGCAGAGAGGCCTTCGATCAGCTCTACCGCCTCTGGGAGGGTCAGATGAGGGTCGTCAGCACCGTCGCCACCCCGTCCCCCGTCCTGCCCCTTCCCCTGGACTCCCAGACCCAGCTGGTCAGCGACCTGCTCAACGTGCTGATCGGCGTGGCCTCCACCACCTTCCCCCTGAGCCAGGTACGACCCCCCGCCAAGTTGGTGTCAATTGTTTTTTTTTTTGTAATGAGTAATTGAGTGCTTGAATACTCGATTTGGACATCAGTATTCTGAGATGACCAGTGTTTGTAATAATGCCGTTTCAAAGAACGGTGTCAGATAACGCCGTTATTTTTTCAGTAACGGGGTAATCTAACTAATTACTGTTTCTGTCGTTACAACTGCCGTTACAGTTACTGAGTGTTAAATGCGGTGCGTTACTATAAATTCACACACAACTGCTAGTGAGGAGACCGGGTGGGTTAACAACGAGATAAGCGATTATGATTGGCCAAGGCAGAGTCGTGTTTCATGGTAGCCAGTCGGAGCCAGTGTTTTTACACACAAGCCAGCACACGCACGCCACACACACACACACACACACACACACACACACACACACATCAAACAGATTCGATGAAGCAGCAGAAATGTCGAGACCGGAGCAATCCAATGAAAAGTTGGCATTTTCAAGGTGGAGATATAAGCACTACTTCAAATTCATTGCATTCATTGCAATTCAGTGCATGTAATGTGTACATTATGTACTTGTGAAAACTGCTCAGAAAAATCAAAATTCTTTGACATATTGCAACTTTTTTTTTTTTACAGTAACGCAAATAGTTACTTTCCCTGGTAACTAGTTACTTTTATTATATAGTAATTCAGTTACTAACTCAGTTACTTTTTGGAACAAGTAGTGAGTAACTATAACTAATAACGTCTTTAAAGTGACGTTCCCAACACTGGAGATGGAGGGCTTCTATAGGGGAATTAAAAAATCTCTTGGCCACAGATTACTTTGGATTGTAATGCAGGGTTCTTTGGGCTGATTGATGCATGTGGTTACTAGAAGGAGAACGTATTTTGTAAGATAGAATCGAATGACTTGAATATTCAATGCAAAGTTATGCAAAGTAAAATTAGTCTGGCACAATGTCTCAATCATTGGCGCATTAAACATCAATTAGACGAACGCGGAGAAAGTCTCGCCTGCCGAGGTGTGCGTTCAACATTCTTCTGGTAGAATGTTAGGCTACTGAACTCATTCAGGGTTTATACACATATATATATGTATGTGTGTGTGTATGTGTTTGTGTGTTAAAGATTACACCACAAAATGGTCGCTCTGAAAGCTCATTAAAACCTATACAAACACTGTTGACTAAAGACTACAATAAACTACTCCTTCTCCAGTGGAAATGTCCCTGGTCTATTGCGGCACCGCTGGCTGCCGTGTGTGTTTCTGGGACGTGTAAAGCATAGCAGCGCTTTGGAAATGTCTGCCGTTTGCGAAATGTCAATTAGGAAATGCTAATTGTCTTTCCGAAGAACACATAATTCGGGTAATTAAACAATACTAATTTAGCCCAATAATGGTGAAAAAAAAAAAAAAACCCAAGACGAGGAACTGCTCATTTATGCAGATGAGATGAAGCCCAAACATAGTGAGCCAAAACAGAATATGTGGTGTATATTATAGATATCAATATAAATAAATTAAACAAACAACAGGGCTGATAAGTGCTGTACAACTAAAGTACTTTATGTTGATGTCATGATGACATAATTAATATTCATATATTAAATAAATATATATAAAAGACTGGTAGGAAAAGCAATTTTCTGGATTTTCTTTATTTTTAATTGGGTTCAATTGAACCCTGATCCCTCCAATAGCATGTTATTTACATTATTTGCTATATCGGGGGCGGAAAGCATTTCTACCTTTATATAACGCAGAAATGACAAATAAACATGAAACGGGTTGCCGTGCTTTAAAAAAAAAAAAAAAAAAGTCCAGAGCACACGGAAAGTAAAGTTTCCTTAAGGCTGGCCTGAAAGTAACAGAACTGTTCTCTTGTCTCTGCGGTGGCCTTTCCTCCTCCTCCTCCTCCACCACCACCACCTCCTCCTCCGCTGACCGCGGTGCTCCCCTCCCCTCCCCTCCTCTCCCCATCTCTCCCCAGAGCGTGCAGTTCAACGTCAGGCCGGGGGTCTGCGTGTCGGGCACCTCCCCGGAGAGCATGTCGCGTCTCCTGGGAGAGCTGGCGCAGTACGGCACCCATTACCTGCGGCTGAGCCACTTCTCCAGGCAGAGTGCGAACAAGCGCGGCCTGGTCTTTCAGGTAGGCCTGTGCGATTGTCTTTTAATGCGGCTGGAGATTCAAGATTTGTGTTTTTTTTTTTTCCTCCCCCCACCGTGTTCACTTGTCCACTCGGCTCAGACGTAACCACTGTTCCTGTCAGAGACGAGCACAGCGGAGGTCAGAAGTGGTTCTATAACCAACCTTATGCAAGGTTTTTTTTTTTTATAAGGGCAGCAATCCTCATCTCCTTTGCTTCTTTTGGGGTCTATCTCCATTTCTTCACGCACACAAACGCACTGCATTGGGGTAGCCTGTTGGATATGGTGGGATATTTGGAATTTATTCTGCGCTCAGTCATGTAAATGAATATTTTATGTGCGTGTGTGTACGTGTGCGTGCGTGTGTTTGTGTGTGTGTGTGTGTGTGTGTGCGTGTGCGCCTGCGTGCGTGTGCGTGTGCGTGCGTGCGTGTCGTTGACAAGGCGTTCACAGGCGGGCTGAGGAAGTACCTCCACTACTACAGGGCCTGTGTCCTCAGCACGCCGCCCACCCTCAGCCTGCTCACCATCGGCTTCCACTTCCGCAAAGTGGGTCGGCAGCTCAGGTGAGGCCACCCCGACCCATTAGATGAGAACGACGTCTGCGATCGGAAGCTGCCGCGTTGAGACGTAATGTTTGAGTGTAATCTGTCCAAATTGGCACGTGTCACCTGTCAGCTGCTGGTGAGCGACATGCGTGAAAAATGTCCCCTTTGAGTCGACTCCCTGACTCCAGCGTGAGCCACTGCCGGCTCATATCTGAACAATCAGGGGCATGTCTTCCATGATTGGTTCAGGGAATCCATCTTTCCTGTCAATCACACTCGACACTGTCCAATAGCAGAGGAACATAGCGAGGGGGGGGGGGGGAGCAGAGGGGCGGGGCTCATTGTTTTAGAATCTTCTGCTCTCGTCCACTCTTTTCTGTTCAACTAACTTTCCCAAATAGAAGGATAATAACCGTTACAACAGTGCTATAGGTACTCTATACTCGCATAGGCCTTGACATGGTGACATCATTGACCGCCACCATTCTGGGAGCGTGGGAGCATTGGAATGTTGGGTATTGTGTTGGTAGCAAAGTTGGTCATTGTTTTGTAATTAATGGCGAAATGATTTGTCACTGTGGGAAGACATTGTTGTGTTTGAAACTGCAACGGCGCTTCTCATGCGAGACGTGGCAAAGTTAAATTTAGCCTCGGGTACGGTACATTTTCATTGATTTAGGATTTGACAGCCTACATCTCTCTCTCTCTCTCTCGCTCTCCCTCACCCTCTCAATATGGCAGAGTATCGCAAAAAAAAAAAAAATCCCATATTGCATTCTGATGTACAAGCAATATGCTGGAGTTTCTGTTTTTTTCCAGGGACTAGGCACAAGGAGTTTTTCAGTCGCTCCTCCAGTAGTGATTATCCCTCCTGAATGAAAGATTCTGCTCTTTGATAATCTCCACAAACGAATAACTGCATACGAATGCTGAATCTTTAGGCAACGGTACAAAATGTTGCTACCGGAAGCCCTTCGGTTTCCGTTGGCGTTCGTTCGAGTACGTTTCAAGGACTCGAGGTTTCAGGTTTATTGTCACACTGCAGATAACAACGCACATCATTACCAGCAGTGAAATTCCTGCAGCCCAGGTGAACTCAACTTTGCGTAATAAAATAAAATGGGATAGAATATAATAGACATAAAAGTCTGTGTGCAATACAAATAATAAATACAAATCAAATCAAATCAGATAAGTAGCAGTGTTAATAGTAAGATAAGTGGCAGAGTAAAATCTGTGAGGTAGATGAGTGAAATAGTGGATAATAAATAGTGTACAACGGAAGTACAAGAGCACAGGGAGATGCTCACGGAGGTAGACACGGTGCTGACTAATCACGGTTGACCTGGCTTTGGTTGCATGCATGCAGGCAGTCCGCGTGGAACCCGCATTGAGGAACCCATCGGCAATCATCTGATGACAATTTAGCTTTGCATCAGCGTTCACATCTGTCATCGGGACCCGGAAACATCCACAACACACGTCGGCAGCTTGGGTATTCTGTGGAGAAACCCGGCGGCTTGTGAAAAACAATGCGGCCGTAAATGTTGTCTATCAACTCCAGCTCCGTTGTTCTGCGTCTCAAGTTCCCTTACCGGACTGGAAACAATGACCCGCGCACGGAAGGGGAAGCCTTGGCCCGCGTTCAGAGCTTGGCTCTAATGTGCCCGCGTGAATTGGGCTCCCTGTTCACAAAGCCCAGGTATAAACAGAGCGAGTTAATAACACCGTTAGCAGTCCGACTCGTACTCCGTTATACTAAATTATATAACGCGTGCGTTGTGCGCATGCATGTGGAAAAGGCGCACCGGAAACGAGGGCTTTTGCGGCGTCGAATGCGTCACGGTGATTAGCACCCCGCCGCATGCATATTCATGCGTTCACAGTCAGGCATTAATATTCATGACGCCTCCCCCCCCCCCCCCCTCTGCGTCCTCAGGTATCTCTCAGAGCTGTGCTGTGTGGATGGGCCCAGCGGCGTGGGCCGGGCCACCTTCCCCGTGGTAAGCCGGGCCGCCTCGTCCGATTCCACTACCCCGCAGTCGCCCGCCAAACGCCGCCAAACGGCATCTTCGGCTGCCGCGCTCATCACCAAACGTTTTGTGCTTCCCTCTCTCCCTCCATCCCCTCCCTCCCCTACCTCCCTCCCTCCCTCCCTCCCCCTCCCCTCCCCTCCCTCTCCCCAGGGCGTGAAGATGCTGTCCTACCTCTACAACGAAGCCCAGAGCAACTGCAGCAACGAGAACTACCCGGTGCTGCTGTCCCTGCTGAAGAGCAGCTGTGAGCCCTACACGCGGTGAGTGGGTCCCCTCCTCCTTCGCCGCGCCAAAAACAGACACTCGGCGAGCCCAGAAACGGGTATTCTCGGGGACACCGAGTGCTGGATTAGCTTCTCGAAATTGTGGAGGTTGTGGCAATGACACCACAGTCCCCCCGGTGGGAGGGGGGGGGGGGGGGGGGAGTCATTGCCACAACCTCGACAATTTGAGTCTCGTTTAGAACTCTGTAGCAGTTGGTCCTACAGTTGGTGAGATAAAGACTGTTGAATTTGAACATATGGCTTATTGATACTTGATTATTCAAAGGACTTCGACCGCTATTCTGCAACTTTTGGAAATATTTTAGTCGTTTCAGTTTCACTTAAGATGCTTCCTTCCGTGACTGGAAAAAAAAGAAGAAAAGTCTTCTACAGTAAGTCAGGGAAATGTACAGCAAACTGGCCATTATTGGGAAATAAACCCAGAAAGTGTTATGCAGGACCCTGAGGCAAATATGACGAAATGTATGTGACTCGCTAAGGAAATCCAATAATTTGACACAAAATATGAGTGATTGTTGACTTAGATATAATTGCATTGCTCCCTCAATAGCGACGGTCTGTTGCTCACAGCAGTGTTCAGCCATTCTGAAATAACCGACCGTAGAAAGCTGTAACTGACCAGTTAGGATTGAGCA
Source organism: Urophycis tenuis (assembly GCA_036785325.1). NCBI lineage: Eukaryota > Metazoa > Chordata > Actinopteri > Gadiformes > Phycidae > Urophycis > Urophycis tenuis. The sequence goes on along the minus strand of JAXIVH010000346.1, from coordinate 84,376 downwards.
TTCAACACATCTGTGTAATAAATGGTAATAATACACTTTTTCCTGAAACTTTTAGAATTAAAAATAAGTCGAGATAACGAATGCACCGGACGTGTGGATGTGCCTTTTTAGTGTGACTTGTGGGTACACCTGGCTCACATGATAGCCCCATCATTTCTGAAAGTATTTTTCCGTGAACCCCACATAGGTTTGTGTCTGACTGGGTGTACAGCGGCGTGTTCAGGGACGTGTACAGTGAATTCATGATCCAGGTCAACGAGGACTATCTAAGCTTCAGAGGTAACACACACACACGCACACACACACACACACACACGCACACACACACACACACACACACACACACACACACACACACACA
>JAXIVH010000346.1:66515-81515 GCA_036785325.1 Urophycis tenuis | reverse complement strand
TAACTGTGTTATTTAAACGGAATGACCTTTTTTTTTTTTTTTTTTGTGCGCAACACCATTCATCCCCAACCGTCGCCCCCCGGTCCCCTATAATTCCCCCGGTGGCGGGGGGACAGGGACAGACGTGATGTGTGCCTCATGCTGACGCTCCCCTCCTCCGACCCCGCAGCACTACATCTGCTGGTCGGAGCTGCCGACGCCGCGCATCTCCGTCACCTTCTCCCTGCAGGAGGTGGAGGAGATCGAGCGCGACTGCGCCGTGTACCGCGGCCGCGTGGAGATGATCGCCAAGCACAGCGCCACCAGCAGGGAGAAGCAGGTACTGCACAACCCCTCTCTCTGGTGTGGGCGTGGTGGGGGGGGGGGTTATAGTAATGATGAATTTTATTTAAAGGCACATTTCAAAGCACTCAAGGAGACCTCATAGACAAGTTAAAAACAAGTAACAAGTAACAGTGGCATACTCTTGTCAGTAGTGTGTGACAGAGTATGCCACTCGGAATAAGTGTTTTAGGCGCGATTGAAAGGTGGAGACGGAGTCAGAAGTGTGAATGTCTGGTGGGAGAGAGTTCCACAGACACAGACGGGGAGCAGATTGGTGAGAGCCTTAAGAGTCCAAGACAGACGGTCAAAATCGGTCAAAATGGTCAAAATCTAGGGCTTCCTTATCCATCTAGCGTCTATACAAAATAATAAAATAAAACAACCCTCCAAAACCATAATATATTTATTGTCTTGGATATTGTTTTATTTTTTATTTTTTGTTCTTACATTTAGGAATGTTTTGTGCCATTGGGTTTCGTTGTTTATGAGTTTAGTCCGGCAACAGTAAAAAAAAAAACTAAAAATAAATGCTCACATTTGTTGGTGATTATAATGTGAAGCGAGTTATGAAATCTTACAGAATAGAAGAGCAGAAGCCATACTTCCTTAAAGGTAGACTATGTAATTTCTGCCTCTGGGTGCATCAATCTGTCTCAGTCAGAACAAAAGAAAAAAATACATCCTTTGAGTACATCTTGAACTGCTGTAGGGTCATCAGCGTTGTTGTCTTCACCAGCATAGCCGGTGAACATATTCAACGCTAACTTGCTAACATGGATCAGATGAGTTGACTACCCATAGCCTACAGCTGTAGATGGTACAGCAGTATAATGGTACAGCAGTATAACGTTAGCGTACACATTAGTGCGGTGACTGATGTGAGTCACTTTTCATAGTAGCACATCTCGGTGAGCTCGATCGTGATGAAAATGAAAATCACTTAATTAAACCTCTGCGTGTATTGCTGTTTTGCGGCAAGTTATGGGCCAAAAGGGGCTATGACGCCATTCGCAGGGGACCAATTGAAACGCACCGTTGCCCGGAATAACGTGATATCGTAATCCCTCCGGGTTTCAAACGCTGTTGGAAATGCGTGGTACAACGCAGGTACACAGCCTCGACCAAAATACAGACCGCGGGTCTAGTCATGTTTCAACGTTTTTTTTTTTTTTACATTACGTTGGCGCTAATTATAATTATTTCGGCGCTAATTATTATGTTTGCTCATAAAAAATATTTGAGTTTGCACCATTTAGGCGCCTCTAAACGAGGAGAAAGTGAGTTGATGTCATTATGTGTAATGAGCCACAGCGGCGGCGTGGTCACACTGTTTAGCAACAGTAATGGATCAGATCGGTGATAAAGTTGAGGATTTGTGGAATGGGATACGGGCGGTAAAAAAAACACACAAAAAAAACCAAAACGAAACAACAATAACGCCGGCATCGGTGCCACGTTGTCCCGCGCCAAGTGCGGGAGTAAAAAAAAAAGTGTTGCACGGTTGCTCTTTCTGGGTTCCATTTTTTTCCCCCCTTTCCCCCCCACCCTGCAAAAAGGAACAAATTGCCTAATGATGGAATGATCTTTTTCTCCACACGGAGCTATTGAGATGATTCCCCCCACGATCGCGGTGAGTTACGAGCGCCGCCTCGCGCCCCCGGGCCCCGGCGCCCGCTCCTCGCCGGAGTCGTTAGCTGTGATGCACCGGCGCCCGAGGACCCGGCGCGCCACGCCGCCGTTGATGATGTAGTGCCAGCCCTCCTCCCCCTACTCCCCTCCCCCCACTCCCCCTCCCAGCCTGTATTCCCAGGAAGTAATGGTACCAGGGCTGGTGAGGTGAGTCGCCGGCCACGAGGATAGATCTTTGTTATTGATCGTCCCTCGATCCCGTGTCTGTGTGTGTGTGTGTGTGTGTGTGTGTGTGTGTGTGTGTGTGTGTGTGTGTGTGTGTGTGTGTGTGTGTGTGTGTGTGTGTGTGTGTGTGTGTGTGTGTGTGTGTGTGTGTGTGTGTGTGTGTGTGTGTGTGTGTGTGTGTGTGTGCGCGTGTGTGTGTGACCCCTTTTGTTAGGCGTGGCGCACGGAGCACGCGCGCCAGGAGCTGATCAATCAGGTGCGCCAGTCCGCAGCCAAGACCCTCGACAGCATCCGTGGTGGGTGATGCACCGGCGGGCAGCCGCGACACGCACACACACACCCCCCACACACACACCCCATACACACACACACACACACACACACACACCCCATACACACACACCACACACACACACACACCCCACACACACACACACCCCACACACACACACCCCACACACACACACGCACACACACACACACGGCGCACACGCGCGCATTGACTCAAGCGGAAGCGCGTCTCAAGAAGGAGAAATGGAAAATGCGACGATGTGTCAAACATGTATAAATAGTAATGCATACCTCCACTTGGGCTAATTGCAACGCGGTGCGTCTAGTGATGACGTGAGTGGATTTCTAAGAGCCCTCAGCTCTCCGCGGCAGGCAGGGCTGGAGTACAGCGAGGTCTTCTGAGCGCGTTCCAGCACTGCAGGCTGTGAAATGTAATCTTCACTCCCGTAGTTCACCCAACTCCTCATCGTCGTTTATTACTTCTAAAGTAGTAGGGCTTTTGGAGGGACTTTTTGGTCCAGTGCCACCTGTGTACCCCATGTGTGTGTGTGTGTGTGTGTGTGTGTGTGTGTGTGTGCATATATATGAGTTTACCTAAGGTGCACGGGGACCCTCCTGTGTGTATATCTACCTGTGGGTGTGCTGTGTGTCTGATGTGTTTGTGAAAGGGGTATTAAGCAGCCTGCTGTTTTCTCTCTCACTCTCTTACTCTTTCCATTGCTCTCTCCATTGCTCTCTCCATCGCTCTCTCGCCCTCTCTCTCCATCTCTCTCTCTCTCTCTTGCCATCTCCCGCCCTTCATCTCTCGCCATCTCACTCTCTCCCTCCATCTCTTGCCATCTCTCTCTCTCTCTCTCTCTGTGTGTCTTTGTCTCTGTCTTTTGTGTGTGTGTGTGTGTCTCCCTCTAAACCCCTCTCTCGCCCCCTGCAGGGCGGCAGGTGTCACTGCGTCTTGCCGAGGAGGCCAAGAAGAGGGAGCGGTTTGAAGAGCTGAAGCAACACCTTGAGCAGGCGCAAGAGGTGTGTGTGTGTGTGTGTGTGTGTGTGTGTGTATAAGGGGGCTTAAATACATTTAGTGAATTAATAATGCAAGTAGGAAGATGGATGGCGTCCACAAGTCCATTACAGAAGGATAGAACCCTTTTTCTTTTTTTTCCTTTTTTTTTTTTTTTTTCAGTTGATCAATTTTCCTGACAAGCTCATAATGAAAAACCAATCTATCCTAATTATTTCCTGCGCAAATCTCTAATACTCTCGCCAACTAGTGATTAGGAGGAGAAAAAAAAACAAATATGATGAGGCCTTTGAATGAGCTTGAAAATGATCATTAAGTTGCCTATGGCAATTTTCCGCCACTAACCTCCACCCCCCCCCCCCCCCCCCCCCCCTCCGGCTACCGACGTATTTACGTATTTACAAATAACGGGGGTGTAGACAAACACTGGCTTCAGTTTCACCCTCCAATTATAAATATTTGTAAGGAGAGATGAATCCAGAGAGTGGAGCTGACCCACTCTTGGAGTCACCCATTTAGCCACCCCTAATGATCAGTCGCTGTGCTTAAGGCCGGGTGCTGTGGCACGCTGATGCCTTTAAAAAAAAAAAAAAAATACAAAAAACAAAGGCATCTTTGTTTTTCTCGTTCTCCACGCTGGCCTTGTGTCCAAGCTCAATCTTTGATTTCTTTTTGGAGGCGCTCCCGAGTGGACGAGGTTGGAGAAACGCCAGCCTCGCTTTATACAGTGTAGCCGGGGGGGATTAAGACATCAGCTGTTGGCCCAAGTGGTCCAGGCCCGTGCATGTAAGAAGGTCTTCGACCTGATGCAGGGGGGGGGAGGGGGTGCAGGGTGCGGGGGGTTAACACCGCGGAAAACACGAGTGCGGACCGACAGCTCTGGACAGGAGACCCAGTGGTTTCGCTCTGAGCCCATGTAGGGGGGGCGGGCGGGTGGGGGGGGGGGGGGGCACGGGCACGGCGCCCATGCATGACTCGTGGTTGTTGGTCCCCAGTGGCGAAGTGCGGCCCGCAGGAAGGAGCAGGAGGACGACTTCAGCTTCGCCAGGGAGCTGCGCGACCGCGAGCAGAGGCTGCAGGTCCTGGAGGAGCAGCTGGAGCAGAGGGCCAGGTCAGTGCACAGCGGGGTCCTACCGTAGGCCACACCACACACACGCCTCGCGCTCCCAAGAGAGCGGGGTCATGGACACGGGTCCTACCAGGGTCTTACCGTAGGCCACAACACGCACCACGCACTCAGTCATTCTGGAGACAAACGAAGGACCTCACTTTCCAATAGGGGTAGAGTAATTAACCATGAATTAGTTAATGCTGTGATAAGCGTTATCATATAGCATGAGCAGGGCTGGGGACAGGGTCGCATGTAAAGCTGTTTGCATATTTTTCAGGATTTTTCAGGATTATCGCACTTTTCGGTTTATATCTGCATTCGTGAATGCATTTATTGTAAGTTGCATCAGCTAAATAAATTCAGGAATAAAACAACATATATATATATATTGTGACGTTGCGAGAGGTGTCACGGCTTTGAGCGGGGCAGTTCAATCAGTGCATGGACACAGGAATATGGGAAAACACAGGATTTATTAACAAAACAGGGGGATTAGCCCAACTCAGGTAATCTCATAACAAAAAGGTGTCCACAAAGAGAGGTTGACAAACGGGTCAACCTATAAACCGCTCTCAATCTTACGATTGGATTGTCCGAATGTGAATTCTGCCACGGCGGTTGTCGTTCTCCGTCGGGGAGTGTAGCGTTCCGAGTTCCCGCAGGAAATCGTCTCTCCGGTGGCTCGGCGTCCTCCGTCTTCCACCCGACTTCCCCTTCCTGCCTGTACCTGACGGCTTTTGTATTCATCACGGTCAATCAGCCCGATCAGGTACAGGTGCGCTAACATTCCGCGTGGGTAGGGGTGGCGTTCCTTATTCCGCCACCAGATGGAGCCATGCTCACCTGTGGCTGGACCCACCTGAGCGGAATATAGCGCCCCTCTAAGACGCAGCCTCTCGTGACGTCACACATCCCTCCCCTCAAGACCGACGTCCTCGTCGGGGTGAAGGATGTGAAGAAGGCCTCTCGCCTGGAGAGGGCGTCCGCGTTCCCATGCTGCTTGCCAGCCCTGTGGACAACCACAAAGTTAAACGGTTGTAGACTCAAGAACCACCTGGTCACCCTACTGTTGGTCTCTTTATTCCTGGCCATCCATTGTAGCGGAGCGTGGTCTGACACCACCGTAAAGCGCCGTCCCAGGAGATAAAAACGTAGGGATTCCAGGGCCCAGGTCACTGCTAGGCACTCCTTTTCCACTGTGGAGTAGTTCTTCTCCCTCGGGAGTAGTGTCCTACTTAAAAACAAGATGGGGTGTTCGTCCCCTCCATGCGTCTGTGCGAGTACCGCCCCCAAGCCCACCTCTGACGCGTCCGTCTGGACGGTGAACTCTTTACCGAAGTCCGGTGCCACTAGGACCGGACTCGAGCAGAGGGCCCGCTTCAGGTCTCCGAAGGCGGTCTCCGCCGCCGGGTTCCACCTCACCATCCGTGAGTGGCGTTTGGTGGTCAGCTCTGTCAGAGGGGCGGCTAAAGTTGCAAAGTTTAGTATAAATCGCCGATAGTAGCTGGCCAGGCCCAAGAACGATCTCACCTGTCTCTTGGTGATGGGTTGTGGCCAGTCCTGTATGGCCTTCAGCTTGGCCTCCTGGGGCTTCACCAGCCCCCGTCCAATGGTGTATCCGAGGTAGTTCGTCTCGCTGAAGGCTAGCTTGCACTTCTGGGGATTCGCCGTGAGGCCCGCTTCTCGGAGGGAGTCGAGCACGGCTTGGACCCGTGGTAGGTGGCTGTCCCAATCCGGGCTTTGGACGACCACGTCATCCAGATAGGCCGCGGCGTACCCCCGGTGAGGTGCGAGAACCCGGTCCATCAACCGTTGGAACGTGGCTGGGGCCCCATGGAGTCCAAAGGGAAGCCTGGTGTACTGGTAGAGGCCCTCCGGCGTGGCAAAGGCTGTTTTCTCCTTTGAGGCCGGGGTCAGGGGCACCTGCCAGTAACCTTTAGTGAGATCCAGAGTTGTTAAAAAACGGGCGTGTCCTAAAGAGTCTATTAGGTCGTCGACCCGTGGCATGGGGTAGGCGTCGAACTCTGATACCTCGTTCAACTTCCTATAATCATTGCAGAACCGGATGGTTCCATCCGGCTTGGGAACCAGTACAATGGGGCTCGCCCATGCGCTCTTGGACTCCTCAATTACTCCTAGGTCTAACATTTTCCTTACCTCGTCTTTAATGGCTACTCTACGGGCCTCCGGCACTCGGTACGGCCGCTGGTTCACCGTTTTACCGGGCAGGGTGCGGATCTCGTGCTGGACCAACTCTGTGTGTCCAGGGAGGGGGGAGAAGACATCCTGGTTTTGGTCTACCAGCTCCAGGCTCATCTGTCTCTGGTGCGGGGACAGGTTTGGCCCCACCTGGACCTCCGCCCTCGCCGGCTCCTTGGACTCAGTGGGGGGTAAACAGCTGAACAAGGCCTCTCTGGCATGCCATTTTTTTAAAAGGTTTACATGGTAAATCTGTTCCGGTTTCCGTTTATCGGGTTGCCTCACCTTGTAGTTTACCTCCCCCACGCGCTCCAGGATCTCGTATGGTCCCTGCCAGGTAGCCAGGAACTTGCACTCTACCGTGGGCACCAGGACCAAGACCCTATCGCCGGGTTTAAATTCTCTGGGCTGGGCCGGCCGGTTATAGGCGACCTGTTGTTGCCGTTGTGCTGCTTCCATATGCTCCCTCATTATGGGGTATATGGCTTGGAGTCTTTTCTGCATGTCGCCGACGTGTTCCACCAGTGTCCGCTGGCGGCATGGCTGTTCCTCCCAGGCCTCCTTGGCGATGTCCAGCAAACCCCTGGGTCGGTAGGACAGCAAAAGCTCAAAAGGTGAGAAACCCGTGGATGCCTGCGGTACTTCTCTTACCGCAAATAGGAGGTACGGTAGCAGCTGGTCCCAGTTGCGTCCGTCCTCCCCGATCACCTTCCGCAGCATTGCCTTTAAGGTCTTGTTAAACCGTTCGACCAAGCCATCCGTCTGGGGGTGGTAGACAGAGGTCCTCAGCTGTCTGACCTTCAGGAACGTGCACCAGTCTTTCATGACTCGTGACATGAAAGGTGTCCCCTGGTCCGTCAGGATCTCCTTGGGGATACCTAGACTGGTGGAGAGAAGGAACAGCTCCTTCGCGATTTGTTTGGAGGTTGCCTTCCTTAGTGGAATCGCCTCCGGATACCTGGTGGCATAGTCCATAATCACCAGAATATATTGATGCCCTCGGGCACTTTTCGGTAAGGGCCCCACTATGTCCAATGCTATCCGCTCGAATGGCGTTCCGATAATGGGCAATGGTATGAGCGGGTTCCTATAACACGGTTTGGGGGCCACCCGCTGACACTCCGGGCAACCTCGACAAAAGTTCTCAATTTCTCTATGTATGCCTGGCCAAAAGAAACGCTGTAGGATTCTTTCTCGGGTCTTCTCTGCCCCCAGGTGTGCCCCTAGCGGGTGTGTGTGGGCTAGGTTTAGTACCGTCGCCCTGTGGGGCTGGGGTACCAACAATTGTTCATGTACCTCCTCATTTTTCTTAGTTACCTGGTAAAGTAAACCGCGGTTTATCATAAAATGGGGGTAAGTAGGACCGGCCCTATTTCCCACCACTACACCCTCTATCACCTGTACATTTCGTAGCGCATTTGCCAGAGTGGGATCTTGCAACTGCGCTGTCCCATACTGGCCTGTGAGGGGGGGAAGCTCCCAGGCGTTGGGGACGTCTTCCTCGTCGGAGCTGGGATTTCCCCCCGGTGCCACGTCCTCCTCTCCGGTGTTGGACTCCGTCTCAGGGTTGGTATGCGCCCCTGCCATCCCGGCCAATGCTCCGGGTCTCCTCTTCCGGGGAACCCGAGCTGGCTTCTCGTGCGCCTCTCGCCAGAGCGGATGGAAGGCTGGGCAGTCTCGGCCTATCAGGAGAGGAATTGGGAGAGAATCGACAACACCGGCCCTGATGCGTAAGGTCCCTCTGGTGGTGGTCATCTTTAGCTCCGTGGTGGGGTAGCTTCGGGTGTCCCCGTGGACACAGGCGACAGGAAGGGTCGGTCCGGAGACCAGCTGCTCTGGTCTCACGAGGTCACCCCGTATCAGGGTAACCCGGCTCCCGGAGTCTAATAGCGCCTCCACGTTGTGACGGTTTACCGTCACCGGACAGGTGGGGGGTCGCTCCTGAGCTCCGTCTGTGACCCCCGCGAGGGAGGCAAACATGTGCGTAGCGGCCGAGGTGAAGGACTCGGCAGTGGGCATAGGCTCATCTGCCTGTTTCGCGCACTGCCAGGAGATGTGTCCCACCTCCCCGCACCGGTGGCACTGTCGGGTCTCCGTCTCCCGGCGTCTGTCCCTTCGATCCGGTGGCCGTCTATTTCCCCCTGGAGTCTGGACCGTTCCTGGCGTGGCTGTGTTGGGAACCGTGGTGTTCCTGAACCGACCTCCTACCGTCCGCAATGGGAATGTGGTTCTGGGCTCTCTCCTGGAACTCCACAGCATTTCCGTGGTGGCCTGGTATCTCTCCACGGCTATCGTTGCGAGTTCTGCCGTGGTCAAGGCCTGCTGGCCGAGGAGTTTCTTGGCCTCGTAGGGTAGAGCCCGCACGTACCGGTCCACCACCACCGCTTCTACCACCGCCGCCGCCGTGCTTTTCTCCGGCTCCAGCCACTTCCGGGTGATGCGCAACAGCTCGTGCATCTGCGCCCGGGGAGGCTGGTCGGGATGGAACGTCCAGCTGTGGAAGCGTTGGGCCATCGCGAACTTGGTGAGCCCCCCTCTGCTCAGTATTTCGGCTTTCAACGCATCGTAGTTGTGTGCGTTGTCTGGGCTGAGATCCCGGACCGCGTTCAGTGCTTCCCCCGTTAAAAATGGTGCTAGAAGTCCCACCCACTGGGCCTTGGGCCATGCTTCTCTCGTGGCCGTCACCTCGAACGTGTGCAGGTATGCTTCGGCGTCGTCGGTCGCCCCCATCTTCGTCAACAGGTCACTGGCCTTTATGGGGTGCACGTTCTGAGCGACCATTTGCCTCTGCAAGTGTAGTTCTTCGGCTTTCAGGCGGTTGGCCGTCTTCTGCTCCTCTAGCAGCGCTAGGCTCGCTTGGAATTGGGCTTGCTGGCCCTCCACCAGCGTCTTCACGATGTCTTCCATCGTATTTGGGGTAGTGAAGGATACCCAAAAAAAAAAAAAAAAAATTTTTTTTTTTTTTCTCAACCAACCCCTTTGTGTCCCCACTCCTGCACTGTTAAAATTGAACTGCCTGCATTCTCCACCATATGTGACGTTGCGAGAGGTGTCACGGCTTTGAGCGGGGCAGTTCAATCAGTGCATGGACACAGGAATATGGGAAAACACAGGATTTATTAACAAAACAGGGGGATTAGCCCAACTCAGGTAATCTCATAACAAAAAGGTGTCCACAAAGAGAGGTTGACAAACGGGTCAACCTATAAACCGCTCTCAATCTTACGATTGGATTGTCCGAATGTGAATTCTGCCACGGCGGTTGTCGTTCTCCGTCGGGGAGTGTAGCGTTCCGAGTTCCCGCAGGAAATCGTCTCTCCGGTGGCTCGGCGTCCTCCGTCTTCCACCCGACTTCCCCTTCCTGCCTGTACCTGACGGCTTTTGTATTCATCACGGTCAATCAGCCCGATCAGGTACAGGTGCGCTAACATTCCGCGTGGGTAGGGGTGGCGTTCCTTATTCCGCCACCAGATGGAGCCATGCTCACCTGTGGCTGGACCCACCTGAGCGGAATATAGCGCCCCTCTAAGACGCAGCCTCTCGTGACGTCACAATATATATATATATATATATATATAACGTATACGTATTTATACCTTAGTTAATGTGAACACCATTTGTTATCATGAATGTCATTAGTATGTGATTACCACAGCATTAGATATTTTAACTTAATGCTTATTACTGCTTTAACTCATCTTAATTGATGGTTCATTAAAGTACCCTTATTATAGAGTGTTAATGATCATCACCTCGTACCCAAGTACCCACTACTGACACTGTAGACAAACTGATACTGTAGACAAACACACTTCAGACACACTGATACTGTAGACAAACACACCTCAGACACACTGATACTGTAGACAAACACACCTCAGACACACTGATACTGTAGACAAACACGCACCTCAGACACATTGATACTGTAGACAAACACACACCTCAGACACACTAATACTGTAGACAAACACACCTCAGACACACTGATACTGTAGACAAACACACCTCAGACACACTGATACTGCAGACAAACACACACCTCAGACCCACTAATATGTAGACAAACACACCTCAGACACATTGATACTGTAGACAAACACACACCTCAGACCCACTAATATGTAGACAAACACACCTCAGACACATTGATACTGTAGACAAACACACCTCAGACACATTGATACTGTAGACAAACACACCTCAGACACAATCATACTGTAGACAAACACACCTCAGACTCACTGATACTGTAGACGAACACACCTCAGACACACTGATACTGTAGACAAATGACACACCTCAGACTCACTAACATGTCGACAAACACACCTCAGACACACTAATATGTAGACAATTGAAACACGATGCACCCTGCACCCATGCACCCTCATGAAAACATGCAAGAAGAACGCCCCCTGCACGCCAAACCTATTCCTGTATGTTTTTCCCATGTCCACATGCTCTCACACACCCATGCAAAACCCCATTTCGTACACAGCCACACACCGCCTCGCCCCATACACAGTGTAAAACGGGAGGTGCACATTGTAAGGGAAGACGGCGCAGATTGTCTGATGATTCTCACAGAGCTCGGGCAAAACGCTCCTCGATATTCAAATCTTGCCTATTATTCACAGCGATTTGGCGAGTCGCACACTCCTCGCCGAGTAGTTCCAGTCACTCTCTCTCTCTCTCACTCGGTGATGACACTCTCACAGGAAGAGAGCTTCTCACCCCCCCCCACCCCACCACTCACTCCTGCTAGCGGCTGAAACTAAACTCATTAAAAGGCAGGAACCTGGCAGCCCAACAGCTGAGTGAGTTGAGTGACGATCCCATAGCTGTTCGGGTGCCAGGTCTCCTTCCTATTATCGCGGACGGACGCATCTCCCGTCAACGCGTCTGCGAGCGAGACGTCTCATTCCCCTCTCGTAGCCTCACACACCGCTCCGTGTCGGGCGGAATCGCGCGAACATGCCAGTTGAGTGATATCCTGTCGGGCTTTTCCCTCCCTCGCAGGAACGAGCTGATTGCGCAGTACGGCCGCCTGTCGGAGGACGCGGCGCGGCGGGAGAGGCGGGCCCTGTGGAGGGTCCAGCGAATGAGGCTGGACCAGGCACGCGGCCGGTTCCTCGCGCAGGACGAAGAAAAGCTTGAGGTCAGTTTTTGACCGAATGCATTATTGCTGCTGCTGCTGCTGCTGCTGCAAGGTGATTGCAGTAATTGCCTCTTTCATGTCTCTCTCCTTTGGAATTCAAGGGAAGGGGGGGGGCTATTTGAGTTCAACAAGACGCTTTTTTTAAATGTAACCTGCAGAACATACTGGAGAAATATCCCTTGGGGCAGGAGAGACCTCCCATTGAAGTGTTCTCAGCTGCTCCCCAGACTCTGATGCAACAGGCTGCCCTCCAACAAGGACAGGTGTGAATCCAGCAGTCGTAGTCCTTGTTGTTGTAGTCCCCCCCCCCCGTTGTTTCAACTCAGCATCCTCCTCTTTGACAGGAGTCGTCAGAGCGCCTCACAGCAGAGGGGCGGGACCTTCCTGACGGCGGCGCGCCCTCCGACCATGCTGCTGCTGCTGCTGCTGCTACTGCAGGCTCCGCCCCCATCACAGAGGACGAAGACGGGAACACCTCGCTCCCCCGGCCGCCGTACCGGGCCCCGGAGGACGCGGACTCGGACCTCCAGCAGCAGCAGCAGCAGCAGCAGCAGCAGCAGCCGCCTCAAGCCGTGGTGGACTATGACTTCAGCGCCCCCTTCAGACCGCTGGAGGGCATCACGGGTCAGCCCCCCCCGGCCCAGGCCCCGCCCTGCCAGGGGCCCGCGGCGGCGGCGGTGGCGGCCTTCGCCCACCCTTCCTTCTCCCACATCCCCATCGGCGAGAACGTGTCCAACGTCCAGGCGAGATTCCCCGGGCCCAGCCCCTACGGCCAGGCCTCCGAGTCGAGCATCCCCATTGGCCGGTACACCCCGGAGGGCGGTGTGCTCGCCGCGCCGAAGCGCAGCGCCTACGGACACCCCTCGCAATCTGCGGTGCAACTGGGGGACGGCAGCGCCGCCAGCGCAGGCGACCGCAAGCCAGAGCCGCTCGGCTCCACGGCTGAGGAACACGCCGCTGTGGTGGCGAACCAGGAGCCAGAGTCTGGCGCCCAGGCACCTGTTATGGATGAGGCTGATCCTGATCCCGTGGAGGATTCTGCTTCCACGTCTGGTCCTTCAGTTGAGGCTTGCTCTGAGTGGGACGGTGGAGACCTCCAGGCCAAAATGGCTCCTCCTCCTCCTCCTCCTCCCTCTCTCTCTGGGCCCCTGGATCCTGTGGGTCGGCCTCAAACCTCAGGCGCCGCTCATTTGAAAGTCGGGGGGTTCGTCTCCGGCGGCGACACGCAGCTTCCCTCCCGCAGTGCGCACGGCCACGCGTCCGACGCCCACATCAAGGTCGGCGAGCACGCGTCCGACGTCGTCGCCGCGCTGCCCCTCCCCGGCGTGCACGGCCACACGTCGGACTGCGCCCTGCGGACCGGCTGCGTGGTGTCCGGCACGGAGCCCGCGCCGGGGCCTCTGCCCGGCAGCGCCCACGGACACTCCTCGGACTCCGCGCTGGCCGCCGGCTGTGTGGTTTCGGGGCTGGAAGCCCTCCCCCCGCCGCTCCCCGGCAGCGCCTTCGGCCACTCCTCGGACTCCGCGCTGGCCGCAGGCTGTGTGGTTTCAGGGTTGGAAGCCCTCGCCCCGCCTCTGCCCGGTAGTGCCTTCGGCCACTCCTCGGACTCCGCCTTGGGCGTGGGCTGCGTGGTTTCCGGAACAGAGGCGCACGCCCCGCCGCTCCCCGGCAGCGCCTTCGGCCACTCCTCTGACTCCGCCTTGGGCGTGGGCTGCGTGGTTTCCGGAACAGAGGCGCACGCCCCACCGCTCCCTGGCAGCGCCTTCGGCCACTCCTCGGACTCCACCCTGGGCGTGGGCTGCGTGGTTTCCGGAACAGAGGCGCACGCCCCGCCGCTCCCTGGCAGCGCCTTCGGCCACTCCTCGGACTCCACCCTGGGCGTGGGCTGCGTGGTCTCCGGCACGGCGGCGCAGCAGGCCTCGCCGCTCCCGGGGAGCGCCTTCGGCCACTCCTCGGACTCCACCCTGGGGGGCGGGTGCGTGGTTTCAGGGGCCGCGCCGCGGGCCGCCCCGCTCCCGGGCAGCGCCTACGGGCACTCGTCCGACTCCGCCCTCGGCGCGGGCTGCGTGGTTTCGGGGACGGCGGCGCCCACCGCGCCCGTCCCGGGCAGCGCCTTCGGTCACTCCTCGGACTCGGCCCTCGGCGGCGGCTGCGTGGTTTCGGGCGCCGCGCGCCCGGCCGCCTCGCCCCTCCCGGGAAGCGCTTACGGCCACGCGTCGGACTCCACGCTGGGCGTCGGCTGCGTGGTGTCGGAGGCGGAGCCTATTCCCGCCATGCCGGCGGGAGGTTCCTACGGGCACGCCTCGGACTCGGCGCTGGGGGTGGGCTGCGTGGTGAGGGTCGGAGGTCACGGGGAGCCTCCGGGGCCACAGAATGACCAAGGTAAGCGGGCTGGTGTGGTGCCGCCCGGCCAAAATATGCTGATATACTTAATGCATACTTGATGCATAAAGTCTTATTTCCCTCTCCTTTGTGACGCGATACGTCTGTGTTGTTGGGATTAGTTTTGCTTTGAGCCGTTTTTCAATTGATGGAAATGAAAATGTTCATACTTGATATTCATTAAATAGGGGATTGAATCGCTAGACCAAGGCTAACTCCGGAGTTTGAACTCCGTGGGCCTGAGTGCCCCCAAAAATTAAGTCGTTATTGCATGAATTTTTATATGCGTTGAAGTCAAATGTGTTAAAGAATCTATCTCATAGACGAGTCTCCCTCTCTCACTCTCTCTCTTGTGTCCTTCTCTGTCACTCCCATCTCCCTGTGTGTCTCTCTTGGTCTCTCTGCTTCCTTCTCTCTCTCTCTCTCTCTCTCTCCCTTCCATCTGCCATCGTATCCCCCCCCCCCCCCCCCCCCCCCCTCCATCTCCAGGAGACCGGGCCGCCCTGCTGGGTCTGTCTCTGGGCGAGCTGCCCGAGCAGGAGAGTCTGTTCTCCCTGGCCGTGCAGTACCAGGTGGAGCACTACGAGGACTGCTCCACCCGCATGTGTGAGTCTGGCTTTTTAGCCGGCTGCAATCATTTCGCAGTCTGCGCCATGTTCCCCC
>JAXIVH010000346.1:51515-61515 GCA_036785325.1 Urophycis tenuis | reverse complement strand
TCTGCATTCGCCGTGCGCCACTTGGGACGGAAGCATCTGCCGAAAGACTGAACGCTAAGTCATCCTGACATTGCAGGTGAAGAACGCAGAGGAGGGGGGGGGAAAAAAGAGCAGAAGATTAGGAGGAGGGGGTCACCTTGGTTTGAAAGCCCTGCGGTCGCTCTTCTGTTGTAAATGTGGGGTGCGCGGTGGTTTTCAGCTGGGCAGCGGGCAGACCCCCGGGGAGCTGCTCACGCCGCTGGTGCTGAACTCCATCCTGAGCAAGGCCCTGCAGTACAGCCTGCACGGGGACATCAGCCAGGCCTCCAGCTTCACCTTCGCCCTGCGCTTCCTCCCCGACACCTTCCACCCCCACGGCCCCCGGACTCCCTCAACTGCCTGGAGCTACGCTACAAGGTTTGGCTCAGCCACACACACACATAGTCACCCATGTGTGCGTGTGTCCGATCAGTGATTGGATGTGTGTGTGTGTGTGTGTGTGTGTGTGTGTGTGTGTCTGATCAGTGATTGGATGTGTGTGTGTGTGTGTGTGTGTGTGTGTGTGTGTGTGTGTCTGATCAGTGACTGGATGTGTGTGTGTGTGTGTGTGTGTGTGTCTGATCAGTGGCTGGATGTGTGTGGTGTGCTTGTTTCCTGGAGGGTACCGTGTGTGTGTGTGTGTCCTGGAAGGTCGTGTGTGTGTGCATGTGTTTGTGTGTGTGTGTGTCCTGGAAGGTCGTGTGTGTGTGCATGTGTTTGTGTGTGTGTGTGTTTCTGCTGGGGTGTTGGGGGTACTGTGTGTCTGTGTGTCTGTGTGTGTGTCTGTGTGTGTGTGTGTGTGCGTGTGCGCGTGCGTGCGTGCGTGACTGGAGGGTACCGTGTGGGCGTGTGCGCTTGTGTGGAGGACCGCAGCGCACCTGTGCTGGCAAATGGCTAGGGAGGTGGCGTGGGTGCAGGAAGTGCTCAACGCGGTCCTCTGTGATCCATCTGTCCATCTCAATTTATAGTCCTGCACATCTCCGAACCCCTCCTCACACCCCCCCCCCCCCCTTAAAAAAAACACAACCCCGTCCCCGCTTCCTTTGCATAGCGTGCAGAACATGCTGTCTGTCTATTTTTGGGGCAATCTTATCCGCCTTTCCGCGAGGCAGACAGGCAGATAAGTGTGTGCGTGCGTGCCTCTGTGTGTGTGTGTGTGTGCGTGCGTGCATGCGTGCGTCAAAGCGTGAGTGGCAGCATGAATGTGACATGCTGTCATGTTTTGACAAACCTGCTACGGCTTGTGGAAAATGAGCTTGTCACACACTTAAGCCCTGGAACCTCACTGAGCGATAGGAGCCCGGGCCTTTGGGTGACACACGCGCACACACGCACGTGCGCACACACACACACACATACACACACACACACACACACACACTGACAGAATCCTCCCACACGTAGCTCTGCTTCTCCATCCATCCCCCGCGCCTTTTCTCTTCCTGTTTGTCCCTGTGTGCCAGCCCACCCGCCCGCCTGTCTGTCTGTCTCTCATGTCTGTCTTCCTGCCACCACCCATCTCCTTTCTCTCTTTATCGTCTCATCTCCTCGTCTGCTCTCCTCGCCCGTCTCCTCGGCCCGTCTTCCGTCTCCGTTTGAAAACGCATTCTGATTTCTCCCATCTTTTCTCTCCCTCTCCCTCCCCCTCCCTCTCTCCCTCCCTCCCCCTCACTCTCTCCCTCTCAGGTGGACTGGCCGCTGAACATCATTATCACAGACGGCTGCATGAACAAGTACAACCGTCTGTTCTCCTTCCTGCTGCAGCTCAAGCACATGGTGTGGTCTCTCCGGGACGTCTGGTTCCAGCTCAAGAGAACCGGTGAGGAACCGACGCCGCGCAGCTGTAGCGCCTGCTAGCGCCAAACTGTGTGTGCGTGTGCGTGTGTGTGTGTGTGTGTGTGTGTGTGCGCGCCTGTGTGTGTGTGTGTGTGCTGAATAGCTGCAGCGTAGCGGATGTTGTTATGGTCGGAGCTGTGGACCACCATGCGAGGTGAAAACATTGAGCTACTGAGCTCCCAAAACTATTTTTTTTGGGGGGGGGGGGGGTGTTGTTGTGTATTTCGTCGAGGCGAGCGAATAATAATAACAATCACAATCACAATATACTTCTTCAAAGGGACCTGCTCAGCAAAAAAAACGCATTGAGCATTGTGTGGTCCCCCCCCTAACCGAAGGTTCACCCCCCCCACACCCCTACTTGTTACGTTTGTGAAACCGTGGGTGGAATATTGAGGGCGCCTGCCTTTAGCAAGGCCAGTGTTGAGCCTCTCTTTCATGTTTTTTTTTCCCCGTTGTTGTTGGTGTTGGTGTTGTTATTGTGTTTTTCCGAACAAGCGGCTCATCTAAAGCCCGACGGGGCCCCGGGTCGGTCCAGCGCCGCGGCGCTGCTATCGGCTAACGATTGTTAGAATCCTGCGCAGGATTATAGCGTCGGGACGGACGCACCTTTTCAGCGCTGACCTTTTATTTGGGAAGACGTTTACCGTTTTGAGTTGATTTGTGTAATGGAAGACGATGAGCGTAAATGTTGAAATGTCACAACATGAAAACAAAAAAACAACACTTTCAAGATCAAAACAAAACAAAAAAACGCTTTTATTTTGGAGTCTCAACCCCGGTGCGGGAACGTCCTCTCTATTCTCGTTTTCTGCCGTAGTCATCCATCCCATCATGCACCTGTGTTGTTGTTGTGCCCGCCCCCCCCCCCCAGCACTGGTAAAGGGGGCCGGGCGCTCGGTCCAGTTCCGCCAGCTGCAGCTCTACCGCCACGAGATGCAGCACTTTGTGAAGGTGATCCAGGGCTACATCGCCAACCAGATCCTGCAGGTGTCCTGGAGCGAGTTCACCGCCAAGCTCGCCACCGCCGGCGACCTGGACGCCATCCACCGCATGCACGCCGACTACCTCAACAGAGCCATCTTCAGGTGAGGGGCAGCATCACGGGGGGGAGGGGGGGGGGAGGGAGTGAGTGAGTGAGACAGACAGACAGAGAAAGGGAGAGCGATCCCACCACCGCCAAACGTAATTTAATTATACACCTGTGAAGGTGTATAATTAAAGTCTGCAGACAGCGGTGTCTGTTGAGGATCAACCTTACTTTGAAGTCCATTGGATTAGCTTCAGCCAATCGGATCCCGCGATCTTCGACGACGCCCCATTGAAGAGCCGCGTCTCCTAGGCGAGCGAGCCCCCCCCGAGTGAGCGTCGCGGCTGGCATTTCCATTGAAGTGCCAGCGTCCCACGTCCCGAGTAAAACCAATTCCAGAGGCAGCGCCAATATTATTATATTAATCACGCCGTTTAAGAACTCCTCCAACGCGGCCCTGTCCGGTCTCATCATCCTCTACACCTCTCCATGGGGGGGGAGGGGGCGGTTCTCGGATTGGCTGACTTGCTCGGGCGCTGGCTGCCCGTTGTTGGGCTTGCCACCAAGGCCACAGACATCCCAAAGCCAAACCCCCCCCCGGAAGGTGGTTGTTAGGCTGGCTTCAGGAGGCCACGACGCCCACCGGGTGACGATTTCTGCTCGAGTCTGGGCAGCCCACTGCTGAAATCCCACGGCATTATGAACAAGCTCTCTGAAGTGTTCCGTTGGGGGGAGGAGGAGGAGTGTGGCCCCTTTAACTAACACCTGCCGCGTCTCGACCCCGGTCCCCCTCAGGGGCCTCCTGACGGAGAAGGCTGCCCCGGTCATGAACATCATCCACAGCATCTTCAGCCTGATCCTCAAGTTCCGCGCGCAGCTGATCGCGCAGCCCTGGGCCAGCCAGCAGGGGGAGGCGGTGCACCCCTGCTTCATCGCCATGCAGCAGTCCTACAACACCTTCAAGTACTACTCCCACTTCCTGTTCAAAGGTAAGTGGTTCCGGCCCGCCAGCGCCTCCCGGACCCTGGCTTTAATCCATTACCAGCCGTGCGGGGGAGCCACTCGTTCTCCAGTTAGGGAGGAAAATCACTTTTACACCGTTTCTAATCGCCCGCGGCATCGACTTGACAAGTCTGGATCGTTCAGAGCGTGCTGTTTTTTTTGGGGGGGGGGATGGCGGGGGGGTGGGTTCGTGTTCGGCTCATATTGATGGACATTATGGATCGGCCCAATGATTTCCCCTGCAGCTGACGCCCGCGGTGACAACGGCACATCACTAAAACGATAAATCTCTCCCGTTTCTCCTGTGTGTGTGTGTTTTTATCTCTTAGTGGTCACTAAGCTGGTGAACAGGGGCTACCAGCCTCACCTGGAAGATTTCCTGCTGCGCATCAACTTCAACAATTACTACAAGGAGACGTGAGTCCAGCCGCTGCCGCCGCCGCTGAGTCCTCTGGTGGCCAATGGCCTCCCAGCGGCGGACCGCGACACCACCCCCGCTGCCCAGAGTCCTGTGCTTTTATCTGCCCAGCTTGCCGTTTGCCCTAGATTGTATGATTTCGGACCTGGTAAGCGCAATGTTAAGCAC
The DNA here is from genome assembly GCA_036785325.1 of Urophycis tenuis. Lineage (NCBI taxonomy): Eukaryota > Metazoa > Chordata > Actinopteri > Gadiformes > Phycidae > Urophycis > Urophycis tenuis. Next base: position 57,043 of record JAXIVH010000346.1, on the reverse strand, counting down.
AAGCGAGACTCTGGAAGGGTTTTCATGATGGCTCCGTGTTTGGTAGCGAATGGGCTTTGGGTGGTGCTTGTTTATTTTTGATGCAGATAGGTATTATATGGTGTGAGTTTTACAGTCGAAGACTACCGTGTGTGTGTGTGTGTGTGTGTGTGTGTGTGTGTGTGTGCGTGTGCGTGTGCGTGTGCGTGTGTGTGTGTGTGTGTGCGCGTGTGCACGTGCACTGCTTTGCAGTAACGCTTGGCTTGTAAATCTGGGTGCTACCGATGAGAAAACGCAAAACGTGAAGCTGACGCCAAAAAGTGTAACCCATTTTTTTTTTTGTCCAAGTGTTCTTCTACCTGCTAGACAGGTGTTATGCCGGTCTGTCCCATAGGACAGCCTGTCCCACCCCATGTTCCGTGAACTGTAAATAAATCACTGTAAATGACTGATGAGGCTGATGGTGTTAGTTTTGCTTTTTAATGTATATTCCTTCTGCGACGCGAAGAAACGTGCAACATTTCAAAACGTTAAAAGAAAAAAAAAAAAAAAAGTCAAGTGTGTGTTTTTTTTTTATTAAAGATTGTTGACATTTTGTTTTACAAAATTAGGTCAGACAATGAGTTCCAAAGCAATAAACTCAAAATGTACATGTAAGTCCTCACCGTTCCTAACCCAACGCGTCGCTCCATCTCTGATGTACTGACGATTTATTTCTGGATGTGCAGAAGCAAAAAAACCCCAAAGCGGTTACTATGTTCAGCCTGGCGGATGACCACAGGTAAGGTACAAATGATGAAAGATGATGAGTTTAGTATTGATTATTTTAATATGTTCCCAGTATGTTCCCATTTTTCAGTGGACCCCTCGCTGTAATAAGAGGGGGGGGGGGGGGGGGGGGGGGGGGCGGGGGTACAATCTGGTGACCTGTGCACATGCACAGGAGATATATAAGTCACATATAAGCCACATTACCAACAAGCTTGGAGTCGCTTTCTCTTTCCGAACGCGTTCATCTAGAGTTTTAGTATGAGCCGGCACCGCAGAGTCAGAACACGCGTCTTTTCACCACAGGTGGGTAAAGCCGTGTCAAGCCCCCCTAACCCTAACCCCCCGAGAGAGGCCTGGTGTCATGCAAACTCTTTGAACTGATTGTAGATTAAGCAGGGCTGAGCGAATGCACTGGACGAAGCACGGGCTGCTCACAATCAAGGCCAAATTAGGGGTGTTTGACATCTGTACCGCGCACACACACACACACACACAAACACGCACACGCAGGCACACACAAAACGGGGCGTGATCAAACAAAATTGCATCGTTCTCTGCCTGGATACGTTTTGGGTGTAATGGAATGAAAACGTATTGGAATTCAGCGGTGAAGAGGGAATTTTCCGGATCACTTCCGCTCTCGCTCGCTGTGTGTTTGTTTCTCTCGCTCTCCCGTTCGGATTAGTCTGCGCACAGAGAGGCGAGGAGTCGTGTTCCCCCCCAACCCCCCCCCCCCCCCCCCCCCAATGGCTCCATGATCCGCTATCACGGGCTGTTTTACAAGCTTTGCAGCCATCATTCTGGGCAATTCTCTTTTGTTGTGTTTTTGTTACTTTGTTGGGGTTCAGCGCCCTTCACTGCGATTTTAATCGAGAGCTCTAGGGGGGGGGACGACGACCCATGAATATAATGCTGCGCATCGCTTTGAGTGTACCGACGTAACGACCCCCCCCCCAAAAAAAAAAAAAAAAAAAATTACAAATAAAATAAAATTTGAGTTGCCACCGCAGTTGCCACTGATTACCCAACATAGTCAACGATACAGGTGGTGTTTACAACAGTGTACGGGTTCCCGGAAGGTTTAGCTTTTCGATTACTAGGGTACGGGATAGATGGGGCGCGCAGAATGAGCCGGGGGGTCCACGGGGGCATTTGGAATGAGTTTCGTAGTGTTAAAGGGAATGCCATACACCTATTAGGTAATTGTGTTCGCCTTCTTAAAGGTAGTCTATTCTGAATTCCGCTGATTTACGTTCACCATCAGCGTCTGAATGGGACAGCCCCCCCCCCCCCCCCTCCTGGTTATTGGGCACCGTTTGCGGCCCACCCTTTTAAAACGACCGCATAATCGTTCTGCACCGTTCAGGTTTTCACCACTACCGCAACGATCGCATTAGTGCACATTAAAGTTAGAAAAAACAACAAAACAACGAAGGTTATTAAATAGCAAAAAAAAAAAAAAAAACGAACAAAATAAAACGACCTCTCGAGTGCAATATTGTTTTGCTACAAAATCATTCAAGAAATAAGTGGTGGTTAGTGGTAGACTGAGATAAGCCTATATATATATAATACACACCATAAGGTCAGAAGAAAAAAACGGTCAAACGGCAGATGAACGTACACCTAGATCAAAGCAACACAGGTAATGTTCCAAAATCCATAGAGATAGTTAAAAACTGAAAAAAAACTGACCCATTTGCCAAAGCCTTGCGTTGTCCCTTTACGCCGACATACCAAGGTTAAGACATATAAACTGACCTTTGTTTTACTCGACGCAGGTCCTACGCTTACGTGAAGCCACAACAAGCCTCTTCTTCCAGGTTAAGCCTAACTTCCCTGTACCTTACCATCTAATGCCTTTCTTCACAATAGGGATATAAGCAACCGCTCTGGAAAGCTAATGTATGTGTTCGGTATGTTCCATTGGAGGTGTGACATGCTTCCTTACAATGGCTGTAGCACAGTAAGAGCTAAGGGAGGGAGCGGGAGATGGGGAGGGATTTTAGCCACGGTTGGGGTGAACTGTCATCCCTCCGTGGGGTCATGGGTCAAACGCTGTGTCAGATCGCATTCCGAGTGACGGGGCGCGGCGGTGGGCTGGGACTAAGCTTCGGACTCTAGGTCCTCTTGTCCCTCCCCATTGGTCGGGTCCCCGGTCTCCGCCTCCAGCAGCAGGAACTTGCCGTCATTGGTCAGCGGCATGGACTTCATCAGCTCGGCCAGCGCCTCGGGGTCCTAGTGCCCCGACGGAAAAATAAAATGTGTTAACTGTCTGGTAAAAAAAAAAAAGATGCGTACATACTTTTATGAATTTTGTAACCTGAAATCTTTCCATACCTTCTTTGCTTCGACTATCTCCTTTGCCAAGTTTATTGTGTAGCATATCTGCGAGGAACAAACAAAAACCCACCAATAAACCTTTGACGCGGTGACTCAAGACAAGAACGAGAATCAAGACTTTGTACCGTCAAACCAAACCAAAAAAAAATTAAAAATGGCCACATCTGTGGCCCAACTGACCTTTTCTCCTTCTGTGTTGCTCTCGAACACGAAGGCACTGTAGGAGGGGGGCGCCCCCTCCTGGTCGCCCTGGGACCAGTCGGGGTCCTCCACCACCAGACCCATCAGCCTGCCGTTCTCCTGGTGGGCCGCAAACTGACGCACCTCCCCTAGCTGGAACTGTGACGGCGGTGGGGAGAAGAAGGAACAAGAAGTTGGGTACAATTGTATTTATACATTATTACAATCAGTAGCTTTTATATCTACGGCTTTTATGAAGAGATCCCGCATTAATGCCAATAGTCCAACATTAGGTTGGCTTTTCTTTTTGACGCAATTGACGACGTGTTTCATAACGCGTCGCCAGCGCTCCGTAATCAGAGGCCTGACGTTTTAACACAACGTCGTCAGCGTCTAGTGTGATTTTATAACATGCACGTCAGGCGAGCGCCATTGGCTTTCTGAACAATGAAGTGCGAATGAACTGAGGTGAGGGGCTTTCGCTAGCCTTGAACATTCATTGCACACTTCAAACCCAAAGCGAAAGTCACTCAGCGTCGCATGCAACACGGCGATGTGTAATGTTTACCACCTCGACCGCCTGCTTTATGACAATACCCCCCCCCCCCCCGCGCGTGTGCGCGTTCCGCCTTTGGTACATTTTGGCGGCACATTTGTGCGTTGGAACAAGCAGGAATGTAAGGGGCGACTGTCTATAGGGGGGGGGGGGGGGTGATGTTTTTGCTGCTGTGAGTGCACTCACGTGTATTCTTGTCACTTGAGTCTGGGGATCGATCAGCCTGATGGAGATACAGAAGACACAAGAGTGTTATGAGACATGGACGCAAGAGAGAGAGAGACGTGGACCAGAATCGGGCCGACAGAGAGCCAAACGGAGCACTCTTCCCCACAAGGTCACACTGTGCTTTTCAAGACCCCCTCTCCTTTATATACTCCGGTGAATACACCTTTTTATCACTTTTTTTTTTTTTTTTAACTCGCCCACGTTTTTCCCCGTCTGGGATCAATACAAGGATTATCTTATTTATTCCGTTTCAGCACATTGATCCCCGAAGACCGTGAGCGGCTGCAGCGTCGATGCATTAACTGTTTTTTTGTTTGTTTGTTTTTTACAAATGAAACATCTCCTCATTAAGAGAGTCCCGTCGCTTCCAAAGGCTTTTATTTTGACGAGCGTGCGCGCGACACACATACACACACACACACACACACACACGCACACCTCATAACGACTGCAGAGCGGTTACCTGGACAGCCTGTGTGTGTGTGTGTGTGTGTGTGTGTGTGTGTGTGTGTGTCTGCGTGTGCTTCACACACACAAGGTGTTCCTTTGTCGCGTTCGGTTTATTTGGTCGTATTTTGTGCGGGCTTGTTAAATCGCGGGCTCTGAGGCTATTATGTTGTACTATGTTGGCAGTGCAACAACAGGAATCGTGTTGGCTCAGAATAGGTTTTTTTGGGCGGGGTGTCATGTGGAACACACACCTTGTCGAGATACATTCTCTGTACCTCGAGCAAATGTCATCTTTGTGACGGCTTTTGTTGCATTTCGGTGAGTTGTTCCCCCCCCCCCCCCCCCCCGCCCCCATTAACCTCCTCCAATATTTACATTGTGATCACTCACAGCCTCACTTGTAAAGGGTAAAGGTGGCATTTAGCAGACGCTTTCATCCAAAGTGACTTACAATCAGTACATTTGTGGGGTTCGACGTGTCAGTTGGACAGTTGGACGAGGGAGATCAAGGGGATCGAACCGCCGACCCTACGGTTAGAGGAACGACCCGCTCTGTCCACCCCGCTCTACCCACTGAGCTACTGCCACACTCTATTCAAGTCTATTCATCCTCGAGTGCCTTCATCGAATGCGGCAGTGGCTCACTGGGCAGAGCGGGTGGACAGAGTGGGTCGTCCACTTACAGTAGGGTCGGCGGTTCGATCCCCTCGATCCCCCCACCTCCTCCAACCGTCCGCATGTCGAACCCCCCACAAATGGTTGCATACTTGATTGTATGTCGCTTTGGAACAAAAGCGTCTGCTAAATGCCCCCTTTACCATTACTTCACTTTAATGCGCACACACACGGTAAACAGCGGTCATTGGATGTGTGTGTCGTGGGGGGGGGGGGGGGGGGGGCGCGCGGAGAGGGTCACCCTACTTGAGGCAGCTGCTGGTGACCATGAGGTGCGACTCGGTGGTCCGGAAGATGTTGTGGATGGCGCGCGCGGCCAGCACCTGCCGCATGACCTCGTAGATCA
>JAXIVH010000346.1:39015-49015 GCA_036785325.1 Urophycis tenuis | reverse complement strand
AACGCCGTCTGGTTCAGCCTGATGGCCACAGCCTGCCCGTTGGAAACAAAGCAACGCGTTCTGCCTTCGTGCAGTTTACTCAAGGGAACGCCAGAGGGCGCCATTTCACCTTCGTTTACCGAGTCCTAATGCGTGTACGGTGGGTTCATGTGATCAACCCTTCATTCGAAACCGAAAGGGTTTCACATAACAATGGCCGAAGAGCTGAAGCCTCCCATCTGCAAAATGATCCAGGAAACGTGGGGAAATTATATCTAATATCTGTCCGGTATTGTTAACACATAATGTAGTAATATATTCCAAAAACAGTATTGTATTGGGTATCAAAAAAGTGCATTTTTCAGATAGGAGGTTTTGCTCTTCGGCCATCGAATATATATGTTTTGATATATTATGATATTACGTTGTATAATATGACGTAATATCATTCAAATAATCGAATCGATTTTCAAGAGCAAACTCATTAAACTGTGCAAATCGCAGTTTCTCAAACAATGTGGTTTCCCCCTGCAGCCCCCACCTCAGCCCCTCTTGTAAAAGGTGAGTGTATCGACTTTCACTGTAAAACAAACCAGTGTGACGGGCAACAGAATGAAATGGCTCCAAATGCCAAAATCATTTGTTTATATACAAATGACTCTGGCCGGCGGGCAGACAGAAAGACTGCCACACCCACACAGTCTCGCAAGACGCAAGCCAAAGTCCAGCCTTCACGATAAGAGCGTTGAGACAGCGAGGAGATAAACATTTGCAAAAGAGTGTTAAGAGTGGGTGTGTTTCTGTGTGTGTGTGTGTGTGTGTGTGATCACAGTCATTGCCAGGCGTATCACATTGCAAATAAGTAACTTGTTATTGTCTCCACAAATTACATTGATAAACTCTGGCATCAGAAGAAAACACAAGACCTGAAGCTGGAGTGTGACAGAATTTTCACCAACAGCATGCAAAACACTGTATATCATTTCTTTATATGTGGAAGACTTATGCCCCGCCTGTGAGGGAAATCATACAGTGTTTCACTATTTTGCTGTTGGTGTTACTGTCATGCTGTTGGTGGAAATGCTATTCAAATATCTAGCTATACAGTTTGTTATTTGAGACAGACAAGATAGGTTTATAGAACAAGACAAGACCGGTCTTGGATTAAAAAAAAACAACCCAAAAAGGTCAGTGCATCGACTTAGCGCAACTTAGCGTGAGTAGAAACAAGCGTGTGTGCGTGTGTGTGTTCACGCGCGCCTGTGCAAGTGCGTGTGCGTGCGCGTTACCTCTGGGTTTTCGGTCAGGTAGATCTGCCTGGAGATGTTGTTGACAGTGCAGATCCACTGCGGAGAAGGAACACACGCTCCGTTAGAGGAGGAGGAGGAAGCCTTCAGGTCATCGAACACCTCCCACCCCCCCCCCCCCACCCACACCCCACCCCCCCACCCTGTGGCGACAGGCCGGGTCATCCATGTTCTGACCCGTGCGGAGTCACGACTCCCGGACCGAGCGCCCAGATGCGTGCGGACAGGTCCTCCGTGGATGTGTGAGTGATGATGTTAGCCTGTGACTGTGTGTGTGTGTCTGTGTGTGTGTGTGTGTGTGTGTGTGTGTGTGTGTGTGTGTGTGTGTGTGTGTGTGTGTGTGTGTGTCTGTGTGTGTCTGTGTGTGTGTGTGTGTGTCTGTGTGTGTCTGTGTGTGTGTGTGTCTGTGTGTGTGTGTGTGTGTGTCTGTCTGTTTGTGTGTGTGTGTGTGTCTGTGTGTGTGTGTGTTGAACTTCAGGTCTGCCGCGTGGCGGTGATGGAGGTCGGCAGTGACGGAGGTCAACACTCCTACCTCCTCGTACTCTTTCTTGCTCTCGGCCTGCAGGATCATCGACCTGGAAAAAAACACGACAGACGTTTGGTGAACCGAATGCGGCCACTCGTCTTCACGCAAACATCCAACGCAACGTCTAAAGCCCGGACACGCACAAACAAAGGCACATGTTTCTTTGCCCATTGTCGGGCATTGAGAGAAAGTGCGCGTACGTTTTTCCAGTGGGCGACGTGATCTGAAAACAGTAGCGTCTGTCTTCGCACTCCACCGCCATGACGGAGCTGTTGTCCAGGTCCAGGACCATGCCCCCGGCCACCGCCCCCCGGGGCTGGCACATGAGGTTCCCTCCCTGGGTGAAGAAGTAAAGCCGGTCCCAGGCTGTGGTCACCAGGCCCGTCTTGCTGGAGCACAGAGAGAGAGAGAGAGTGAAGAGGAAGTGGGGGGGTCAAAGGCCACACCATAATATCTGGAAACGAGATGCTGCACTCGTGTCTCGTCCCGAGTTCTGAATGTCACTCGCCAAACGTGTCTCATGGGTTAGAAAGCGTGAGTCATCGCTTTTTGAAAAAACAAAAACAAACAAAAAAAACATTATTTTTTACACGCGCCCGAGATCCGTGATGGAACGAAAGACGACACCGGCGGAATTAAAACAATGACTCACGCCCTCTCTCCGGTGATACGCCTGTCAATCACACCGTGCGCACACACACACAAACACACGCACACACGCACACACACACGCACACACGCACACACGCACACACACACACATGCACACACACACACGCACGATCCTCGCCTGACAACAACGGCGGCGGCGTCATGCACTCATCGCCAATTAACGTTCACGTTGCGTCACTTCCTGCGGTGCGGTTGCCTCACATCCTGTCGCACCGAGAGGAGAGAGAGAGAGCGACAGTGTATTGTCTGACAGCTGGGCGGGGAGGGATGGGGGATTTGGGAAGTGTCATTAGACAAAATGGCAATCTGTGAAAACCTTGTCACGGTGTCACGTCATTTGTCAACGACTGTGGGGCGTCGGCGGGGGCTGACGGCGGCCGGGCTCCGACAGCGGCGTTGACGTTCCTGTGAATCATGGCGGCCGCCGCGACACGCCGAACAGCCGCGTTGGCAACTTCCCGGGGACATTAGGAGAAGCGCTTCTCTCTCTCTCTCTCTCTCTCTCTCTCTATCTCTCTCTCTCTCCGCGCTTCCGACGTTCGACGACAGCAGGAAAGCAGCTGACGCGGCGTGCGCTGCTGTCAAGACGTGTGTCACCTGGTCCGCGCCGGCGGCCATGATGGATCTGTTTTTGTGTTGTGGTTGTTTTTTTTTTTTTTTGCTTCCGTCTCTATTTTATTTTTACTGCCGTCAAACTTATCGGGGAGCAGTTTATAAAAAAAACGGCGTCACGGGGAGATGGAGAAATGTTTTCCTAAGCCGTAGCCCACCGTGTGTAATGGCCGTGATACATAATTAAAATAGTGCAGTGATTCATCGCCCCTTAACCACTGTGGGACAAAAACAAACCGACGTCAGCCAAAATGATGATTCATAAAGCCAAGAATCGGGAAACACTTCGAAAACCCTCGAAGGCTGCACAAACAGGAAGTGGCGGCGGGGGGCGGCGGGGGGTGGCGGGGGGGCGTCGTCCGACGGGCCCTTACTTCCTGATGTTGAGGTAGCCCGACTTCTGGATGAGCGAGCGGCTCACGGGGTCCGGGTCCTTGTCGGGCATGTAGACGGTGTCCTCCACGGAGAGCAGCTCCCTCTGGGACACGCGCATGGCCTCCGCCTCGCTGTCCAGCTGGGCCTGGATGCTGCGTTGGGAGGGGGGGGCGGAGTCACGAGTCGGGCGTTTGTGTTTCACTGAATAATTTTTGCTTCATCGTAAAATCAATTGAACTGCGCAATCATCTCCGCCATGGGAACAGATGTTGCCGAAAACAAAGATAGAGTGCGGTCTGCGTGTATGCCATGGCGGTGTGCGTCGATTGCAGTGACACAGAATTCTTACTTTTGGGTCATGTTGGAGACGGAGGAGAGGAAGTTATCCATCTTCTTGGTGACCAGCTCCATGCCCTTCTTGAAGAACTTCACCTAGGAGAGAGAGAGAGAGAGAGAGAGAGAGAGAGGAGGACGAGGGGCATGGCTCAGATGGATGGAGAAACCACCTAGCTATCACCAGTCACTGTTCATCCTCTATATTAATGACCAGGAGATGTCCTATTGACATCTTTTCCATCTAAACACAGAACGGATTGTAAGCTGTGTTGTAGCACCAAAAGTCAGCCTTCCACACATCAAATGAACAAACACGATAGGAACATCTTGTAGATGTAAAAACCCCCCGTCGCGCAGCCTGCTGTGACGTGTAGGAAACGGGCCCTCCGATATATTGTGATCCGAGCCGAGATCCCGGGGAGTTGTGACGGCTACACCCACAGGGGTGCGCGGGGGAAAAAAAAAGACTTATTTTACTTGCCAGTAAAACGACACTCCCAACCTTGCCAGATAAAGAGACGCGAGTCCCCCATCCGCGAGATAAAAAAAAAAATAAAATAAATAAAAAAACACGAGATGAAATGCTCAACGCGGCGTGGCGGACGCAAGGTAGCGAGCGGCGAAGCCCAGGGGGGGGCCGCGGTAGACCGCCGTCGGGAGGCACCCCGTCTTCGCCAGATAGCGGCGCTCTCGCTTGAAGCCAGGGGAGTCTGAGGTGGTCTTGACTCTCACACGAGCGTCTCTCAAATCGGTTGCCGAACGTTGTTTATCCCGTCATGGCCAATGTCATTGGCCGGGCGTTCCGTCGCGACAAACCAAATGTGTCAAATGACTCTTCAACAAATTAAAATAACATTTGACGATGGGGTATGTTGTAAAACTTGTGCTTTTGTGTCAGCCATAAGCGCAGCTTGGAGTTCCCAGCTGCCTGATGGTTGTTATTCGTTCTTTCATGCAATAATAATAGGCCTTTCAGTGGTGACTTGTACCTTAAAACAAGTATATCTCTCTGTGACAAAAGCCTGTCTATAAAATGACTAACTGTGTGTTGGACATGGTGGGGAAATACGTGCTGAAACATTTCCCCATTGTCATAGGCCCCAGTTTACATGAGAAAAAACACCCAGATTCTGCAACCCTGTTTTGACTGTAGATCCATTACAACAGGAGACAGGAGACACAGAGCGTGGTCACGTTTCAGACCGATTTGCATCCAAAGCCCTTGCTTAGCCCAGCAGTAGCCAGCAGTAGCCCATCCCAGCCTTCTCTATGGAACACGAGCGGGTGACGTGCAGTGTGTGCCGTGCGTTACCTGCGCTTGCGTGTAGCCCAGCATGGGCTCCAGCATGGCCACCCGCTTGCGATACTGCAGGGCGTTGAGGGCGCAGTAGTACTGCATGGAGGCCTGGTGCTGCTTCCTGCGAGTGTACGCCACCTCCTTCACCAGGTCCCCCTTCACCTGGCCACAACCACAAGTACGGTCAGCCTCTCTGTGTGTGCGCCTGACGCACACGCTCACACACATGTGCACGCCTGCACAAGTGCACACCCGCTCACACACACACACACACACACACTCACTGTTTGTTTGAGGAACGGAACCTTGACTCTCAATCGTAATTCTGGTTTTTGTGTGGATGATTTTCTTGTTTTGTCACACACACTCAATACCAGTGGCTCCTGCTGTTGAGGTTTTTAGGAGGTCTCAGGTGTCATTCAAGGGGTACCCGGACCTCCCGAGACCCCTACTGTATGTAATTCTCACCCTGATGATGAACCCCCGATCCGCCCTGGGCTCTGCCTTCTCTCCTGCGTGCAGTTGCAACTGCAACTGACTAGTTTCACCTATTGATCGTTTCATTATTGATCAGTCCAAGCGCAGTGTGTGTCTCTGAGCCCTTGGGGCTTGCGTGCCATTCAAGTCTTCAGACTCTGCCCTTCATTTTTCATCATCTGAAAGGCACCCTTGTTCTAGAATCCTGAGCCTATTAGCAGCAAATGTTTGGACTATGCTCATAAATGTAATCAAAATATACATTACTACCAATTCTGTTGATTGACTCCTAGTTTCAGCAATAGTAAAGAGTATATTTACAGCGATCTATAAGCTCTGTTTTAAGGCATTTAATTTATGTGTCGGCGTGTTCACCTTTCTACATGAAATATAAACAACCGCCAAACTGCCGTGCGTGCGTGACAATGGCGACAAGCTCGGCTGGGTCACGTCAGATTTGTAGATGCAAGCCTTTGTCTGGATTCCTCCTTTATTTGCTTATTTGTCACCGCCCTGCCAACGCGCCACTGCTGTGTTACTGTAGTCCTGCCACCATGATAAACATTTAATGAGAGAGAGAGAGAGAGAGAGAGAGAGAGAGAGAGAGAGAGAGAGAGAGAGAGAGAGAGAGAGAGAGAGAGAGAGAGAGGGGGGGGGGTATCTCAACCTTCTCGTTTTCCTTCTTCTTGGGCAATCGGCTGTACTTGACCATGGAGGCTTCGTGCTCTGTGGGAGAGAGAGAGAGAGAGGGCCAGAGAGGTTGAAGAGAGGGAGAAGATGTGGCCCCATCGGCAGATGGCTGCACACCGCTGAGGGCTCACTGACTGGACCTTCTCAGAGCTGACCTCCAGGGCATTGTCACGTACCGTCTGTGGCGATGCCAAATATCTCCCTCAGGGTGCTGATTTCTGAAACGTGGGAGGTCACATTTCCACAACCAATATAAGCAAACATGAAACCAAAGTTTGCATTTCACATTCGGTGAGGGTTTAGTTTGGGTTAGTAGGGCACCTACTGCATGTGAGCGTGTGTGTGTGTGTGTGTGCGTGTGTGCGTGTGTGTGTGTGTGTGTGCAGCTGTGCATGTTTATGTGCGTGTGTGTGTGTGTGTGTGTGTGTGTGTGCGCAGCTGTGCATGTTTATGTGTGTGTGTGTGTGTGTGTGTGTGTGTGTGTGTGTGTGTGTGTGTGTGTGTGTGTGCGCAGCTGTGCATGTTTATGTGTGTGTGTGTGTGTGTGTGTGTGTGTGTGTGTGTGTGTGTGTGTGTGTGTGTGTGTGTGCGTGCGTGCGTGTGTGTGTGTGCAGCTGTGCATGTTTATGTGCATGTGTGTGTGTGTGTGTGTGTTCATGTGTGTGTGTCCGCACAGGGGTACCTGTGAGGTCTTTCTCCCGGAACTGGATTAAAGGGAACACCATGCTGTCCGCCATCTGGTTTGCGAGGTCCGTGTGGAGGGCGTTGAGCTGCAGCAGCACAGGGAGGGGAACCGTCAGGACTGACACACACACGGCACCACACTGCACCGCTTTAAAAAAAAAACCCATGTTTTAACACGCACACGTCGTCGAGGGAGGACGAGAGTGGCAGAACAAAAAAAAAAAACAAGTAACAGTGGAATTTGTAATACTGTAATAATATCGTGTTTCATTGTTCCCTCGTCATGTGTCGACGCTTTGCGTTTGATCAAAACACACCACACAGTGTGTGTGTGTGTGTGTGTGTGTGTGTGTGTGTGTGTGTGTGTGTAATAGGCGAGCTTCGTTTACTTAATGTTGGTCAACAGTGTAACAAGTTGACAGTCAGCACAGGTTAATGGGCTGAGTGACTCACTGGATTGGGTGAACCTGTCAAGATGTGTGTGTGTGTGTGTGTGTGTGTGTGTGCAGCTATATCTTCCATATCTTGCATCCATCCATCTATCCATTCATCCACTCATCCAGCCATTATGGAGCAAGTAGTGATCAGCTATCCTAGGCCTTATGTTATATTTTACTTCTATGTTATTAGATCATATTTTATTAGTATGCTGTATTATTACGTGGCTATGCCGAATACTCAATTCTGATTCCGGTAAATGACTGCATTCTACGGTCTGTTATTTCTGAATATTATACTCCCCCCTCATCAGCTTCGGTTCTGCTCGCAAACAATATCCTCTCCTCAATGTGTTTGCACATCGTTACTTAACCAGGGCGTCGGCCATCTTACCTCCTCCACCGTCCTGGCAAAATGCTGGAGGGTGCTGATGACCTCCTCGTCTCCTTTCCCCAGCGCAAAGTTCTGGACGCAAAAAAAATACGTTAGAGCCAGGGTGGGCAATTCATTCAAGTAGGCTTTTGCATCCCGACACTGCAATCAATACCTCAAATGCTCAACTGTCAATCCTACCGACCCTTCTGTCTACCTGCCGTGCACTCTACCCCTGCACATGGCCAGAGCCTGGAGGGCGGGCCGTGGGTTATTTTCGGTTGGAGACTTCAAAATATAGCTTACTGTGGCTGATTTCTCTAAGTGGTCTACGCTAGCTCTGGGTTCCTGAATTGCTTATCCTGTCCTGATCCAATGCCTCCAGGCTAAACGTGAGTCATCAATTTGATTAGCAATAAGTCTCTATTGGAGTATAGTTCTAATACTCTGTTGTAATACTATATTAACCACATTAGGAAGCCAGGTTTGGTGCCTTCTTTTTCAAAAAATATTTTCAATTTTCGGAGGTTTTCCTTTGAGAATTTAAAATATATGTTTCTAATGTGTGAAGTGTTCAAGCGGAACTTTGGGCAAACTCCTCAGTAACATATGGTGCCAGGACGTTAGGTCTTACAGTTTAGTTTAGACATACAGAGGACATTCATACACAAATGCATTTAGCATACATGCAAATGCATGCTAAGGTCTGTCCATGTGGCCATTAAGAGTTAACTTGCTTTGGCAGAGTGATTGACAGCATACCCTACCTTCTTCTCATAGTCCAGAAGCTGCTGGGAGAGCTGCTGGGTAGCCAATCCCATCTCGCTCTGAAGGGGACAGGGGGCAGGACAAAAACAGATGGCAGTCAATAAGTTTGAGAAAAAGACCTCTCTCTAATTTAACACATGTGGCATGTGTGTATCTGTATGTGTGTGCTTTGTGATTCTGCATGTGTCTGTGTTGTGTTTGTGTGTGTCTGTGTGTACATTTGTGTGCATGTGAATGAATGTGTGTATGTGCATTGGTCCACATGCGTGTATGTCTGTGTTTGCGTGTGTATGTGTGTGTGTGTGTGTGTGTGTGTGTGTGTGTGTGTGTGTGTGTGTGTGTGTGTGTGTAGTACCTGGGCCCCGAACACCCTCTGCATAGACTGAAGCAGCTGGTTGGTGTAGTCTGTTAGCGTTCCTGCATCTTCCTCAAACACACTTAGCAGGGAGCGAGTCTGATACACACACACACACACACACACACACACACACACACACGACCAATTAGATCAGAGAGCAGAATCATTTATTAAGATAGTACTAGTAGGTAGTAAGCTAGCACGTAGCCTGTAGTTGGTTCAATGGTCTTTGTTGCCATTAGCAACAAGTGCACAGGGAATATCTCACACACACATCGAAGTAAACAACAACACAACATACAACGTCACAGTACACACGGCACAATGTAAGAAACTGTCAATAAAAGATTAAAACAGTATAATTGGTATAGCAGTATGACTATACTGAATAGGATACATCTGTCACTAAATTTAGATAATTTTAGTTGTATCATGTTGGGATTGTGCCAGATATAGTATACACATCAAATAAAGTGAATATTTAAGTCACTATATTCACCAATAGACAGACAAAAGTCTAGTTATATTGATATTAGGCCTAAACTGATATCACAACAAAGGTAACAACCAGATCATAACAAAGGTGAACATGTTCTTATCTATATACCCTGCAAAATTTAGGTTCTTAATCATTAGCCACTTTCTCTGAGTAGAGAACAGTTTGGGGCCAGATCTCAGTGTATTATTGTGAAATACCCAGAATGCCGTGTGAGCATTTCTGTGGAATGATCTCACCACCTACGCTTGGAGCCCCTTGACTTCTGCATTTGCGGTAATTAGCTAATATGTATGAAACTAAATGAAACTAGTCGCCATTCACCTCTCATTCTTACAAGGAATATCAGCAAATAGGGAGGCTATGCATTCAACTTCTATACACTGGGGGCAATTCATAGGCCTAACCCGGAACGATCGACTAGGACTTGTTTTCTCTTTACCATGTCAACAACTCTGTACAACTACGCATTCAAACCCCTTACACCTGTAATCATGGGATGCACGGGATAGATGATGACTTAATAACCTGCAGCAGCTCATTCCTATACATCTCTTATGGAGAACCCCTCCCACACAGCCCACCGAGGGCCTTCGGTGCAGGGGCTCGGGTC
>JAXIVH010000346.1:0-33815 GCA_036785325.1 Urophycis tenuis | reverse complement strand
CTGCAGACTTTAACAGCGCGCGTCTCACGGGGGGGGGGGGGGGGGGGGGGTCACTGGGGCAGCCGCGTCGCTCCATCAGTAGCCTGACTTCAGCATCAACACAAACGCATCCGGTCATTGCGGCCATGGAATGAGAGCGCGTGCTGCGCGGACTCTCGGGCCCCTGGGGTCCATTTGAGCGCTGGGGGGGGGGGGGGGGGGGTGAGGCGTGAGGGTGAGGGTGAGGGTGGGAGGGAGGGGTGGGGATTCCCCACGGGAGAATAGTCTACACGCAGCGTGCCACGCGCCTTTACGAGTGGAACAAGGCAGGGTGAGTTAGTTATTTTGGGGGGAACCGCTGTTGCTTGCGGCGAGTGACTGGATCACAGACAGTCTATTAAAAAAAAAAACACACACACACCTGAAAAAAGGAACCACCCCCCCGGCAGATCGTTTACATCCATCGACCGGGGGGGGGGGCGAGATTGATTCTCAAGCGGGGGCCGCTCACCTCTCTGCCGGAGCGCCGCTCGATGGCCTTCCTCACTTTGCCGTACGTGCCTCTCCCGAGCGTCTCCAGCAGCTCGTAGCGGTGTCTCAGGTTGTGCGTGTGGTGGTGCTTCTTCACGCCGGAGTCTCTCGTCCTGCCGTCGCCCGGCGCCGCGCTGTCTCTCGCGGCGGCGGCGGCGGCGGAGTCTGGGCCCGCGGGCGGCCGCGGAGGGGAGATGTCGTCGTCCCCTCTCGGCTTGCCCGCGGGGGAGGCTTCGGGAGCCCCGGCCGGGATGATGACGACCCCCGCCGGGCGGGGGTCATACACGCGGTTTCCATGTCGATGGGGAAGTATTGACACTCTGACATCCCCTGTCACTAAAAAAATAATAACTCAAACTAACCTAGTTTTTTTTTTTTTTTAAACGATAATATAATACTTATAGGCCTAGTAATAGTCTTAATAAATAAATAAATACAAAAGAATAATGCGCGCTAGATAATATATTAGTGGAAAGTATTATTTCCAGATTGTCTTGAAGGATGATTTGGGTTCGGTCATACTTGGGAGTAAAAACATTTAGTTTCCAACGTCTCCTAACAACAGCGCTGTATAGTCAAGTCTGCTGTCCGATTAACTGCAAATAGCCATCAGAAGGGCACTATCATTCTGGTATATAATAACATAATTCATAGTCATAAAGGGTCTACGACTATACTGCAGACTCATATGTTTTCAGAGTAAGACACCGCATGTCGACTCCTGAACTCTCGCTTTCTAAAATCATATATAAGTCATTATGTATGCGGACAATAGAGAGCTTTTAAAAGCATATATATATGTATCTATATATATCTAAGTACAATAACAAAATAACGATCCGTTCTATTGAATTCGTTAGTGGTCGGGCGTCATCTCGTAGTCTAATCGTTGTTTCATTGGTCGTTCACATTGTCTGTCTGTCTTGTCTGTCTGTCTAAACGCTGCCAACATCATATTAACTCACAACTAAATGGCCAAACCCTCAGCGTCATTGCCTCCCGAGAAAGCAGCGACGAAACCGGCGTTGTGGATGAAGATGACCCTCATTTTGTCCACAGCCCAGGTGTCGCGTCACTCATCTGGACCCTCTCCGCTGCGCCAGTGCCCCAAGCCCAAGTCGACGCCAGAGATGCGCTGTGTTCGTTTAGCTCTGCGGGGAGACGTTCTGAAAGTCGCCATGGTTCGTTTTTACACTCCTTCTCTCCCTTCTTATTCTTCTTCTGCTTCTCTGCTTCTCTGCTTCTCTCCTCTCTCTCTCTCTCTGTCTCTGTCTCTCTCTAGTCTTCTAGTGCGCGAGGGGGCTTGCTGCGAATAAGGAATGCGAGATGATTCGGAGCTCCGGAGGCGGAGTTAGCGGACACGTCTCCTTCTTCTACTTCTCTCTCTCTCTCTCTCTCTCTCTCTCTTCTCTCCTCTCTCTCTCTCTCTCTCTCTCTCTCTTCTCTTCTCTCTCTCTCTCTCTCTCTCTCTCTGCTCCCTCTTTCCCCCCTCTCTCTCTCTCTCTCACTCCCCCTTCTCGCTCTCTCTGTCTTTCTCTCCCCTCTGTCTCTCTGTCTGCCCCCCTCGCTCTCTCTGTCTTTCTCTCACTCACTCTCTCTCGCTATATCTTTGTTCCTCTCCCTCAAAAACATGTATGAACTGAATATGAAAAATAATAAATTAAACGCAAAAATGTTATTGTGCTCTCCCCTCTCTCTCTACTTACCCCCCCCCCCCCCCCCCCCCCCTCTCTCTCTCTCTCTCTCTCTCTCTCTCTCTCTCTCTCTCTCTCTCTCTCTCTCTCTCTCTCTCTCTCTCTCTTCTTTCTTTCTCTACTTATAGCGGACTGCTGAACACGGTTCACTACATTGACGGGCTTTAGTGAGTGAAACAAGGCTGTTAACATCCCATACAACAGAACAACACGACTGACCCTATCTGTGGACACCAACACAAAGTTGGGTCGGACAGACTGGCCCCGGCAGCGTGGGGGCTCGGTGTTTTATATATACTGTACATCCATTCACATTTGCATCTGGTCCTCATAACAACAAGGAATGCAGAAGTCTCTTGAGTCTCCGATGGATTATCTAATTAATCTCATTTTGCTGTGGGCTACACTGTAGCCCTTCCACGGGCCAGGCTAATGTCTTGAATTCCATGTGGGGTTTTTCACTGTTTTGCATGGAACAACCGTGGTACAATGCGGACGAAACTCAAAACTAATCTGATTTATCAGAATTATGAATAGAAAATAGAACAAAGGGGTTTCGAAACAGTCGACAGTAGATTCCCAAAGTCCTAATGACAGATTTTTATTTGTCCTGACCCGTGTTATTGAGATATTAGCTCATAGCAACCCCGATGAGGTGACCTGATACAAGCCTTGGTCCGGGGTTCAGATGGGATCGATGCCGTACAGGCTCATCTTGCAAGCGGGAGGCGCATCAGAAGTTTACATCAAACAACACATTATCTCATCAGGAATCTTCCCTGTGAAAGTCGACGACAGTTGGTACACATTTAAAACACACATGGCATTGATTTTCTTTGAATAATTCTTTCTTTGTAATCAGAGTGTCCCGTTAGAGCGACAGCGGTATCGGAGATTGAAATCTAATGGCCTTATTTGCACTCGATTGGCAATAACAGACTTGAACTGTCGGGAGTGGGTCGTGTGCGCCATAATAGTGACACCACTGCCCCCTTGTGGAGATGTGACTGCAGTGTAAAAAATATCGGCGCATCGAAATAAGTAAGCCAAGGACAAACTATGAGTCGACATGGCAGTTTCACATTAAAGGAAAGGAAAGCCAAATAGAGCAGGACAAATCAATACTTTGATGTATCATCCACTGGATCCATTTCAGCTGTTCTTGTACAGAACCCTAGAGGATCAGCTGCCGAAAAGTAAAGTACATTTGTGGTCAGTGGGTGAGTCAGACATTATTAACGGCTCGCATACAGTCAGCACCAGCGGTCAGAACAGCTAAGAATAATCGTATGCGTATTTGTTGAAATCTCTGAAAGGCGCGTCATTCAGATTGGATAAAGAATCCACTTTGGTAAGTAAATAGTAGGATAATAAATGTTGTGCGTTTCCATCCAAAATCACATCAAGTATGTTTTCAATGAAAAATATGACAGTGTGGATCATTGTCATGGTGTGTCAAATGATTATTTATTTATTTTCTGCTCGCATGCCAAACGTTAGTGCAGGAAGAGGCCTATTCGACCCCTAGTGTCATCATTCCTTCAGTCTATTTATAATCCGTTCTATCTATATGATGGGTAAGTTCTATTGCAAATGCATAGCCGATGTCTTCGCAGCATTAGTCAAAATCAATACAGAACACAAAAAGCCTATCCCTCTTGCATTCAACTAAAGCAATAAAACACAACTGCCAAAACGTGGAAAATGAAAACATTGGCCAAGTTGTAAGGGCCTATGTTTCGCAAGGAGAAACTAATCTCCATTCATTTCACTTTTGAGGCACAGAGTGGCCATGCATTCAAATTGGACCCCCCCCCCCCTCACACACACACACACACACACACACACACACACACACACACACCACACACACACACACACACACACACACACACACACACACACACACACACACACACACACACACACAACTTGTTTAAACTTGGCAGCACACACTGCCACTGCGCCAGCTGGCTCAGCGTGCAACACAAACCTTACATCAGTATAGAATAAAAGGCAAGAGTATGGGTCAGAATGGCGGGGGGGGGGGCTTACACATTGTAAAGAACTGTTTGAATGATTCTGAATGAAGAAACACTCCATACGATGTCTCAACTACGTCCCATCGGCGTTCCCGCAACTCATCCGTTCGGTCTGCCGTGATTGGGGAGCAACGCGAACATGAACGTGAACGAGAACAACGCGAAGCCACAAAGGCTGCTGAGTGTTTGCGCCGCGTGGCTTCCACATGTGAATTTGCGCCTCTTTTTCCTAGTTTTACTATCCATGTACCAAGGTGTTGTTGAACAGGTTTTGATCATTGACAGCCTGACAACCCCCCCCCCCCCACCACCACCACCACCGAGTATAATGACTCAGAATCAACAGCTGCCGCGCATCCATTTCCAAAAGAACCACACCTAAACGGAGGGGAAAAACAAATAGCCCTCTTTGTGATGGGCCCAAGCAGAACGTATTGTGCTTACAGAAATCAATTTGATCTCATTATATATCAATATATCGGATTACATTGGGCATATATTAGATACCAGCGCTGCCTAAGGACAGCTCTGACATATCTGAAAAAGATAAAATGCTGCAATAAAAATGTAAATAAGACCGTTGGATGAGATAATGAAGGCTGCAAGCCTTTCATTGACCCGACTCTGCTCTGTGATCTGCCTAATCACCAACTCATTCAGTGTGCCATTAAGTCTGTTATGTTCCCTATCTCAGTCATTATGGGCGCATAATTTAATCACTCTGAATGCCGTCGACGGATCAAACAGATGAAGCACAGTTCGCTCTCTGGTTTCGGTCTCATGACCAAACTGAGTATCAAAAGGACTACGAGCTACTGACACGGCTCCAGCTCATTGATACTTGAAAGACTGTTCAAATCAATAATTAAATGAACATTGTATGTATAGTCACTTTCAAAAGCTCACGCTGCTACAAAACAAGCAAGCGGGGAAGAAATAGGTGAAAATGGCGACTGACTCCCTTGGCTGTGCAAAACGAAGCTCTATATTGGAAAGGTAATATAATATGCCGATGCTAATCCCTGACTGGCAAGACACTGAAAGCTTTTTTCTACATGGTTATGTCTTAAGAAGTGCAATAATAACGGGCAATCACGTTAGTAAGCCCGAGCTCCTCAGGCACACACTTATCCAAAGTGCATTAGAGCTCTAATGAGTATTCATCCTCGGCCGTCTCAGGCCAAAACCTCGGAATTGACAGCCCAGACTTGCCCGAGGATCAAGTAATCATGAATAATGTAATGTTACCATATTAAAATTAAATTCAATAAATAAAAAACACATAGGCCTGTAAAATGCAATATGAATTCCGCTATAATGTTGCCCTTGCGTTAACATTTGCCATGACGATTGCAACTCACTAGATTTAGGTAGCCTATGAGGTTAATTGTATTTTTCTGCAAATAAAAAAAAATACAAAACAAGTATATCATCTCACAAGTTTTCACATGGACCAATAACACCAGGTGTGGGGGGGGGGGGGGGGGAACGTTTGTTGGATGCACAGAGTAGAGGGGGGGGGGGGTCACAGATGGGTTACAACGGCGTCACAGCAAGGTCAAGGGTGACGAGCGGCGCACGTGAGCCGTTTAGCAAGTCGCGTTAAACTTCGACCTGAGAGCAGCCTCCAACTGCGAATAAACTGCATTTATATCCCATTGTACCGGGACGCGAGAGGTAAATCTAAGGTGGCACTTAAAAAAAAAAAGCGACGCTAGAGAATGTGTTTGCGTGCGTAACACCAATCTGTTCGCCAATTCATCGCTTGGCTAACTTTTTTGATGACCCGGACATTGCGGTTGTTGTGTGTATGTGTGTGTTTGTGTGTTAAATCATATAACCCACCACCGGTTTCCAGCAGTGGCCACACGCACAAACAGACGGGGTGCAAAACTTTAAAAATGATTGTCGCAGTCTTCCCCCCCTTGCAGCCCGAGTTTGGAGAGAAATGCTGTCCACTGTGCAGCGTGTGCTGTCCAAGCTAGTGTCTCCACTGTGGAGGACGGTGGATCCAAACCAGCCAGACGTGTTATTTGGGGCGGGTAAACCTCACACGTTTTCATCGTCGGGTTTCCACATCCAATGTATTATCTTTGCTCGGGTGGAAGGCCTGCGTGTGTGTGTGCAGGCCTTACCGCAACCACGAAGAGGACGTGGCAATTCCCCTCCATGGAGTGCGCCATTCAGAAAAAAATACAAAATTGCTTATACACTTCAAATGTAGGTTTTTTTTTTTGTTAAACCAAAAGGCATGTCAATAGAAAGAGGATGATTTATCGCCATTCAATACAATCAGATAAGACGTAATATTTTCATGAATGGAGCAGTCCATGGAGAGGACCTCGGCAGCCCTCTTCCCGCTGGCGGCTGCCGTCGGTGTAGGCTACGTCTCGTCTCGTCTTCGCGGGGTTTGATATTCGTGTGCTCGATGTGTGTGCGCCAGATACGGAGGAGGTCCGACACCTGCGGAGCAGCGTGGTGACCCAGATCTGCTTGGACTACGGCATGATCGACGACGTGGTCTACTTCACCTGCGCCCAGGTGCTGGGCGGCGTCCTGCTGCGCGTCGGAGACGTCGTCGACGGCCTTGCCGTGCGCGACGGCGCACACGGGGGCTGGACGGCGCTGAGGGTGAGGTCAGGTTTTCGTTGGGGGGGGGGGGGAGATTTCGGTTGGGGTTTCGGTTGCGTTTTTGAGCGCAGAGGAATGTGCGCTTTTGTCGGCCAAAAGGTTGCGGAGAGTCGGGGGGTTTTGTGCAGGAAATGCAAGAAAGTATGCGATCACTTGGCCTGGCGTTCGTTGACCCCCCCCCCCCCACCCCCCGCAGTGCGCCCTCACAAAAGTGTTTAATCACACTTTACAAGCCATCTCCACCGGCCCTGCACATTTAGACTCCTAATAGAGAAAGAGAACGTTGCTTGATTGTGGTGCCTTATCTTTATTAAACCGGGTAAGAGTTTAATGCTTATCAGTAGGATGTGATTTGTAAGATACTGATTACGTTGTGGCAGCGAGCCTGCCGGTCGAGTTGTAAGTTGACCAAATGAACCTCATGAAATCCTTTTTGTGAGATGATTACTTTACTTTGACTAGGTTTTCCTTTTTACCACTTGTCCACTACTGATGCAAATCCTGCAAGCCAATTATTGTTGTTGTCACATTATAATCCACACTGGAAACGGTCTCATATGCATGTCAGTGGCATATGTCCATATAGTGCCTGTGCAATGTGAGTCGTTCGGCGGTTCTGAGAGCATCTTCATGGTTCGGTGAGCTTAGTGTTCTACGCCATGGCTTTCTCTCATGCCATGTATTTTTAGCTGGGGATTGGGAAGATCATTTTTTTTTTCTAATGCATTTTGTCTGGCCCATCATCTTCATCGCCGTGCTGTGAGCCCGTCCATTCCGTGAGACTCTGAAGACCTCTGCAGCTCTTGCCAGCCCTGTCAGGCGTTGGCCTGACTAAAATGGTCAAGTAGGCCCTTTCAAATGGGGGGGGAAGGAAAAAAGTCTCATGGCAGATCAGTCAATACCACTTTATTTTGTCAAACTGATTTCACATGTTTGAGGGCTGCGGCTGACGCAGACAATCAGCATTGCTTTCGGTCTGAGACGGCGGCCAAGTCCACTGGCATTACTTCAGAACAACCATGAATACAAAAGAAAGTACCACAAAGTAAAAAAAAAAAAAAAAACTTTTTATCTATAGCGCAATGAATAAAAATAACAATTCATGAAACAACGCTGTCAAATGCTGTTTTGTTACCATTTACAGTTTATGATTCTGGCTAATAGCCGCAAAAGGAAATTACCATTGCAGTACGACGCATTATCAAGCTCAGCCCATTCTCCATTTGGACCCAGATATTGGGTCAGCACATCTTTACTTGATTTGGAAAAAAAATTACGGCGGTGTCAAGTTCATTCACTTCACGCTTGCATCCACTCGACTGGACGCGTGTTGAAATCTTTGCGTCCTTATCGCCGCAGCGTGTGACATTTCAAGCGGCTCGTCTCTCAACATGACTGGGGACACATCTGTGATGGGTGACGGTGATTTCCAATAACATCAGCGATCGAATTCCATCCTACAACTGATATGTTCTCGCGCACACACAGCTGATGCGGGGTGGACAGAACAGCACAGAACAGTACAGAAGTCTCCTGTGTAGGAGATGGGAGGGGCTCGGTCTCGCGCAGCTTTGGAGACCTCATTGGACGTCGCTGGGCGGGGGCGGTGCTCTGTGTTGCAGGTGGAGAAGAGCGTGGAGACCTGGGACGGGAAGGGCGAGACGCCGAGGCGGACAGCATGAGGCTCCGCCCCCTGATTGGCACCGTCACTCGTTTAGCGGCGACAGCGGGCTGATCAACCAGACCACGTTCTTCCCGCGCTACAGCCTCTGGGAAGGTACCAGAGCGATCGCTCACCCGTGTGTGTGTGTGTGTGTGTGTGTGTGTGTGTGTGTGTGTGTGTGTGTGTGTGTGTGTGTGTGTGTGTGTGTGTGTGTGTGTGTGTGTGTGTGTGTGTGTGTGTGTGTGTGTGTGTCAGAGAGGGAGGGAGGGAGAGAGATTTCAGTTGGTCCCTCGCCGCTAAATTCTACTCAGATTTTGCGAAATGTAAATGTTTGACCAAAATTATGCGACCAAAATCATATGACAAAGTGTTTACAAGTGTACTTGGAGCACTTCTGTTTTCATGATGGTTCAAGGGAAAATCTTGAACAACAAGGGATCCGGGCTGTAGTGTAATCTCCATTTTGTTTCTGTACAGCTCAGACGCTTGTGTAGCCCATCTGGCGCAAATGCAATTTTCAGAAAAAAGTGTTCACGCTTCAGGGACATGACAGGAGATGAGACACGTACACGCACACAGCCACGCACACGCACGTCCATTTGGCTCCACTATCTCACTGAGCGTTTTAATGACCTCTTGCCACTCCAACAGTGTTTCCCCCTCCCTGTCCTGCTCGTTAGGTTACGAGCCCATGAAGGGCGACTGGGTCCAAGCGCAGTATTTCATCAACCCGACCCAGTGGGCCAGCCAGGCCCACTCTGTGGCCCCGCTACGCTACCGGCGCCTGGACCAGGTAATGCTTTCCCTTTTTTTTGCGAGTCACAAAAAGGCGGCACTCTGGTGTCACGTCCGGCCGGTCGTCCGGACTCCCAGCCGAAGTGGGGCGTCCTGGTGTCCAAACTCCCTGTTCTGTCCGCTGCGTTGCGCTGCTCTGTTTTGGCTCCATTGGTCGCGTATGGATGTTACCTTATTTGTATTCCACCGAGAAATCCAGGGAATTGGCGTTTGCCCGACCTACCCAATTACCCAGAATTGACGGCGCTGTGATCATTAGGCGGCCTGTGATTCACTGCCGACGGCTGGTGACCCTCCGCGTGACCGAACAGCCAGAAGTGGCCAATGATATAATCGTGGTACTATCATCACTGCTAGCCTGATAATCACAGTGCTGTGATTCTGGGTGTTTGGTCACAGCACCAAAAATGCTGTGGAATTACCAATGTGTTTTTGTAGAAAAAAAACTACAAACTTGTTGTGTTGTTACCAGCTACTGGCTTCATTCGTTTTGAAAAGGGGACAATTTGAAATAACTTGTCTTAATCTGGGTAAGGCAGGCAAATGCCAGTTTAGAAATATCTGTGCCTTTTAATTATTGACCTGTTATTCTTACGGAGGTTGAACACCTCTCTTTGCATAGGATGTAGATGGATCTAGGACGGTGTAGTGTGTTATTACCCAAGGCCCTGTGTCAACACGAACACACTTTACTGTACGTGACTCGGGACGTTAGAGCAGCTTATCCGGCAACCGGACAAGCCGCAGGTTCGATCCCTGGCCTTGACCGTCCTCGGCTCAGCCCGTTCGCCGTTTTCACGTGAACGCGTCCAAACGCGTCCGGCCGTCCCACACCACCTCTCCCCAGGTCCGCGTGTCCAGTGTGTACGGGAAGAGTGGAGTGGTGGAGGACACGGTCTTCTTCACCCTGGACTCCCTCCTGCTGCCGGCCCACTACAAGCCCTCCCCGGGGGACACGGTCAACCTGGTGATGGTCGAGAGCACCCAGTCCTTCTACTCCTGGCGGGCCCTGTGCATGGCGCCCAGCAAACTCGGGTAAGCACGGTGCAAGTCCCGTGAGTCAGTGGGACGGATGGGAGGGAAGGCGCAAGCACTAGAATCAAGGCGGAGGGATACGTGCACCCGGCCGGCAGTCTTGTGACTGTTGATCCCCACTGGGTTTTTCCGTATGGCTTAATAAAGGCTCAACATGCTCGCTGCGCGTGTGTGTCTGTTCACGCACACCCTCACCGCCAAAAGGGGGTGCTAGCGTGTGTGTGTGTGGAAAGTGTGACGTCAAATAAATATCAAACGTTGCCACAAAGAAATGCCACGGCCTGTAATGACCGCACAGTGGACAAATTCCTTTACAAAGTCCAAAGTCCAAACACGTGTTCCACAGTTCTTTTCCACGCTCCCTTCCTGTCCTACAGAGGATGAGTAATCCCCCCACCGCTCTTGTGACGCAGTGGCAGCTTTGTATTGTAACAGGGCACCCTCTCGCGTTCCTCTCTCTTCTGACAGCGTGAGCGGGCCTACTGGGGCTCTGCTGGAGGCCGAGGTCCGCAGTCTGCTGGAGGACAAGGGGGGCCTGGTGGTCTCTGATTTTGGCCACTTTGGTGACCTGGAGCTGGGGGAAAGCCGAGAGATGGTGGTCTGGATCCAGTGAGTGCTGGTTGAACGTATTCTGTGTTGAACGTATTTTACTTTTTTCTTTTTTTTCCATTTTACTTTTTTTTTTTTCCATTTGACAATTTTTTTTCTTTTTTTTCTTCCCATTTTACTTTTTAATTGTGCACCAATACCACAGCAAATTCCTTGTATGTAAAAATACTTGGCAATAAATCAATTCTGATTCCTGATTCCAGAGGCTGTACTACTAAAATTGACGGCATGTGTAGAACATATGTTCTCTATATTATAACTTTTGTGCTATTGATCATATCCGTAACAATTGCAACAACAATTCTTAGTTTTTATTACTTTTTATTTTATTAGTTCTATTAGTTTTTTTTCACAATGATGGCATGTAGTTCATTCACAACTTGCAGTTGCACACCCATTGTAACACTGCCATTGTTATTTTTTTTAAATAAAACCTATACATGCAGTTACATTCGACACTATCATGCTAAGATTGCGTACATACCTATTGTACTTCTCGTGTACTTGATCCTCGTACTGCATTTCTAAACCCCCTCTCCGACAGGAACAAGGGCTCAGACACCCACAAGCTGAAGAGCTGCAAGTTTGCCGGCTGGGACTCGGGCCCCCAGTTCTCGGTGGTCTCCGGGCCTCAGTCGCCCACAGAGAAGGCTCCCGGCGGCAGGCCTGTGGCCGGACCCACGCCGCAGCCCGCTCCGGCTCACCTGGAGCCACGCGTTAAAGAGGGGAAGGAAGAAGGAGAGCTGGGCCCAGGGAAGGGAGACGCCGCCACCCCGGAGGCCGCTGGGCAGGGTGCCGGTGGGGAGGACGGAGCTGGGAAGGCCGGGAAGGCCGGGCAGGCCTCTGGGCCAGAAGAAGAGGAGGAGGGGAAGGAGGTGGATATCGCTCCAGGACAGAGGCTGTCGCTTGTCGTAGGCTGCACTGCCAAGTGAGTCGTTGTCGTCATTGATCTCGCCATGCATGCATGCATGCGGTGGTGTTGTCATACTGCAGTGGGAAATGTTGCCCAGCTCTTTTGACCAGGAAAATATGGCAACATTAATTTTTGCATTGTAGTTGAAAGTGTTTAAAAGTTTTGAGATGTTAAACCTTACGCTATGCACGTGTTCCCATTAGCATCCCCTAGTGATTGAGTTGTAGCTACAATTATTAGTTTATATTTACTGTCATCTGTGTTTTCCCACAGTGAGGGGGGGGGGGACCATATCAAATCTATTTCTACTGTAATCTATTAAATAAATGGCTGCAGTAAGTAGCTACAGTCATGTCAAAGTGATATAGTGCAGCTTTAAGGAACTGTTGCCTGTCATGCTGGACCCCCGCACCGTCACACCCCGTTGGTTCGACCCAGGAACATGGGGAGCTGCGCCGAGCTGCTCCTGCTGCACTTCTCCTCCTTCACCATCGGGAGGCGCCTGGAGGTCACGGTGAGCAGCCGCGAGGAGCGTCTCCTGCAGCCCAGCTCGCCCTTCGCCTCCTGCGATGTCCGCCTGGCCCCCGCCACCGCCCCGCCCACCCAGGTCGTCACGGTTACGGCGCAGCACGCCCCCTCGAGGTACGAGCCAACACCCCGCTCCATCCCCCCACATCCCCCTCCACATCCCCTGACGTTACCACGGTGACGTTACATTTACATTCAGGGTATTTGGCAGATGATTTACAAGCACTACATTCATACGTACTTTCATACGTACATTCATACGTACTCATGCATACATTTTTGTGGGGTTCAGTGTCCTCCTCAAGGACACGTCGACATGTTGGTGGACAGTTTGGAGGTGGGGATCGAACCGCCGACCCTCCGGGTCAGTGGACGACCCGCTCTACCCACTGAGCCACTGCCACAACCAGTTCACATTAGTAGTTCTCGAGGTCAATGGATTAGTGCAAAAACATGGTGCATCACGTTTACACCACAGAAGGAACATTTCCAGCAAAACCTCCCAACACGACGTGATGGCGTGACCTGTGCCCGGTCCCCACCGCCCCCCCCCCACCCCCAATGCGCTTTTAAACATCCTCTCGAGTCGTTCCCTTTCCTTGTTTTTCCTCTCTAGAGAAACGACCTCCCGACCCCCGTACCTGCGGGTGAAATGAGCGGTTCATCCATGCGTCGCACCCCCCCCCCCCCCCCCCCCCCAGGCTTTAGTCTTGAATGAGCTCTCGTGTCTGTGCTCTCCTCCTCCTCCCCTCACCAGGCTCACCAAGCGGCGGCTGCCCAACTTCCTGGGCAGCTACCTGGTGCCCCAGGCCGTCAGGCAGTGCGTGGAGGCCCAGAGAGACGTGCTGACGGTGCAGCCCTGCCTGGGGGAGGTGAGGCCGGGATGAGGGCAGGGTACGCCCCCGGAGAGAGATGTGTTGACGGTGCAGCTCCTCTCTGGGAGAGTTGAGGCTGGGTGTGTGTGTGTTGGGGGGGGGGGGGGGGGCGGGGGGGGGGGGGGGGAGGAGGAGAATACAGGGGAGTGCGTGGGGGTGAGGCCCAGGGAGATGTGCTGGCGGTGCAGCACTCTCTGGAAGAGGTAAGGCTAGGGGGGGGCGAGGGAGATACAGGGGAGTGTGTGTGTGTGTGTGTGTGTGTGTGGGGGGGACGCCCTGAGGAGATTTGCTGACATTGCAGCCCTCTCTGGGAGAGTTGAGGCTGAGGGGGGGGGGGGGGGGAGATACGGGGGAGTGCGTGGGGGTGAGGCCCAGAGAGATCTGCTGGCGGTGCAGCACTCTCTGGGAGAGGTGAGGCTAGGGTGGGGGGGAGTGGTGGGAGTCTTTTTTTGAATCAGGAATAGTCTAGATTCGATCCAGGTGGATTTTGGGGTTTGCTCCAGTCCACTGTGATGAGAACGGCAATGTGTGGCAAATGATGGCATGAAAGTAAAACGTGTGGGAACTTTGTTTGTATATTCAAGAAGAAGTTATAACAAATGATTGCAATAATGTAAACACACAAAGGCAAACCCAAAGAGGGAGGCGAAGGGAGGGAAAAAAAACAACAAAAAACGAATCACTTTTTGGAAGTTGAATCCGTTCACATTCATGGGAGATAACTGTGATTTCTCGCCAGGTGCTGGCGGCCTCCAACATGCGCGCCCGCTTTGCCACGCTGCTGTGGCTGGAGGAGCTGCAGGCCGAGATGGAGGTGAAGGAGTTCTCCATCAGCGCCGCCGTGCTCCGCAGGGGGTCCCAGTACCTCCACCTGGACATCCCCGGCCTGGCGGAGGGCCGGCCCAGCCTCTTCATTGGTGAGGTGTGGGTGGAGGTGTGTGTGTGGATGTGGGTGGGGGTGGGTGGGGGGTCGACTGGGGTCTGGTTGGTCTTGAAGTTAGCATCCCTATGTAGTGAATCGGGAATTGAATCGAATTGAGAATCGATTTTGACTCAAGAATCGATTTTTGAATCGACTCTCAAAAGATTAAAACTGCAAAGGCCATATAACTTTTTTTAATTGACTGGTTTGTTTATCGTCCAAAAAAACAACTGCGTCACAGGGGACAGAATTGTGCTGAAGGAGCCCCGTTGTGGCGGACTGGTGATGGAGTACATCAGCTACGTCACAGAGGTACGGGAGAGCCGCGCGTTCCCATCTTCCTCATCGAGCGGGGTCTCTTCGCCGAGCCACAAACCAAATGTCGATGACTCCGTAGATTCACGAGGACGAGGCGAGCCTGAGGGTGAACGCCGAGCTGCGGCAGCGCTATCAGGGAGAGCCACTGGATGTCGAGTTCACCTACAACAGGTACGATTGGGGGAGGTTGTTAACGGGTTTGACTGCCAAGTTCCTGGGTTCGATCCCCCATGTCTTCTCCCATCTTCTGCCATCCTGTTGCTGATGCATAGTCTCCTCCGTGCTGACCTGAATCTGAATTTGATCCGTTTGGAAATATGAAAATATTATTTAATAATAATAAAACGATGACAACATTGATTAGGAGTCAGAAACATCGTCAACTGATAATCAAATCATGAATATTTTTTTTTGGCTCAACCTGAATAATCGGACTATCCAGACCCGACTACAGTGCCAAATGCATTCTCAGCATTTGTAGATTTGGAGATTTTTTTTCTTTCCCCCAAAGAAAAAGGTAGATGTAATTACAATGCCGGTGACTCCTAATTTAGCTGCTGTGTGAATGTTTTCCTTACTGCATCAAAACGACTGCACTTCATTTCTAGGGTGACCATGAGACGGTGTCATCATGCCTTGGAGCAGACCAAGCAGTTTGGATCGAGTATGTGAATTTTGTACCTGAAATGTGCTCCAATACCACCTACAGTCAGTCTTCCACGTTTTAAGTAGTCTTGTAGTCACTGGAGGCCACGGCGTCACCAAATGCCCTAACATTGCCAATGTGTAAGATTTGGCCCCCTCGCAGTGAGCAGGCGAGAGGCCTTCAAAATAACGTGTTCTGTCCACACTCTCCGTCACATGGCGTTGTCGTCGTCTACACGCACTCTGCATGTTCTGCCTGAATCTCCAACCCTTCCAGTTCTGTTCCCTGCCGAGATAAGCCTGCAGGCCCCTCAGTGGGCTGGCCGGTGGCTGGAGGAGCCCCCCCAGGATGGCGTCATGGAGAAGACTGAGGTGAAAGGCTGATTTATTGAATTTTTCGTCCACCCCTATTATTATTATTTTTTTTTTTTGATGAAAAATGCTTTTGCAAGGAGATGAATCTGAGGACTGGCGCGGGGGGTGTTTCTGTTGGACCAGGCTATACGGTGAAAGGGGGGTGTTAAATTGTGATGTGACTCGACGTGGTTTTTTTTAAGTTGTCTGCCCTTTTGGCACTGAACGCGTTCTTCCCCTGCTTCACCGGGGATGCAAAGCTTGTCAAACCGTTGGCTGTACCGGGGACACGTTAAAGGGGGCATTTAGCAGACGCTTTTGTCCAAAGCGACTTACAATCAGTACATTTGTGGGGTTCGACATGTGGACAGTTGGAGGAGGAGGAGGGGGATCAAGAGGATCGAACCGCCGATCCTACAGTTAGCGGAAGACCCCGCTCTGTCCACCCGCTCTACCCACTACCCACCTACTGCCGCTCTTGGCCGCCCTACACGGCCCCCTGCGTTTCTGACCCGTAGCCACTGTCTGCACACCAGGTGACGACGGCGGAACACTCGGAGAAGGTGTCCGGCGTCTCAGTTGACATGAAGTCCAAGGCCACTCAGACTAAAGGTAGTTGCGGGAATTTTTTTTTATTTGTGCTCTAAAACAGTGGTTCTCAACTGGTGGGACCCGTTGTCAGTGGGTCGCGGGCCTTTGTCCGGGCAAAAAAATATAATATCCTGTGCTTTTATTTTGAAGAGGATTGTTTATGCAGCGTGCCGTCTAGCCGTCTATTTTTTATTGCCTGAATAAGTGACTGAATAGTTTAATAATACAGTTACTGAAGTGTTATGGTATGTTAAATAAATTTGAGAAGTTGAATTTGTTGTTTCCTTGATTTGGGTCGCGGCTTGTCATTAAGGGGTGATGGTGGGTCCCGAAGCCAGACCAGTTAAGAACCACCGCTCTAAAATGTAACTTTCTGAACAGTTCCCAGTTGTTGCATTTTATCACTCGGTTGACCCTTTTCCGTGTTTAAAATACTGTCAGTGTCGCGGAAAGACGCCGTGTCGCGCTGCGTAATTGAACCGTCAAACACACTCAAACAAAGCTGTGTCTTGCTTTGCCCCCCCCCCCCCCCCCCCCCCCCTCCCCCACAAGGCGAGGTACTGCCAAGCAAAGCCGTGCCCTCCGAGGGCAGCTTCTTCAACCCCCGGCTGAACCCCGCCCAGAGGGACGCGGTGAGGAGGATCCTCTCCGGGGAGTGCCGGCCCACCCCCTACATCCTCTTTGGACCCCCGGGGACCGGCAAGACCATCACCCTGATTGAGGCCATACTGCAGGTGCTGTGCAAACAGTGCTGCTGTTACACATTTAGCCGTTTTGGCAGACGCTGTTCACAACGGAGGCCGAGAACAGTCTCAAATGAACGACGGGAGAGTGCGGGGTATATGATGGCAATCAGAAATGCAAGGTTGTTGTTCTTCCATACATACTTGTCCTGTATTGGGATGTACAGTACTTGGTATATGGCTGCATACAGTTGTGTGCCTTGACTATAAGTTGCTTTAGATAAAAATGATCATACAGGATATCATATTCATACATAATGTCATTTTTCAGTGTTCTATTTATCATTTTTGTAACATATTTAACATATATATATAAAACATACTTGTTATCATGTATAGGTTTGTTATTTTGGCTCCCGTAACTGTACTCCCCGAGGCACGGATCCTCATGTTCTCCTTTTTGCATTGTGTTACCGTTTGACTTTATGCAATTTCCCTCAGGGATTATTAAAGTGTCTGTCTGTCTGACTCTGACTCTGACTCTGACTGCTGCTGTTTCCCCCGCCCCCAAGGTGTACCACTTTGTCCCCAGCAGTCGCCTGCTGGTGTGCACCCCCTCCAACAGCGCCGCCGACCTCATCTGCGTCCGCCTGCACCACAGTGGCTTCCTGCACTCCGCCAGTCTGGCTCGCATCAACGCCTCCTGCAGGCAGGAAGAGGTATTGCGCCGAAGGGGGAAAAAGAGAGAAGAATTTTTTTTTTTACACAAGGGATTTTGAGGAGAACCTCAACTAGGCATCACACACACACACACACACACACACACACACACACACACACTCCCCCCTAAATGCCGCCCTGTGCTTTATATTGGCAAGCTGTAATCTGTTACGCTGAATCATAGTTCCCATTTCAGGGCTTGACTGCATGAGCTTTCATTCATGTTTCTTTGTCGGTACATTGGTCAGTGGATTAAATGAGCCATGTTTAAATGTAATATATGAATGTGATATGAACACTTGTTATATAAACTCTCGATTAGCAAGTTACCATTACTTCCCCTGTTATTCCTGACCTCAAGGGAGTAGTATACTTGTCTAATTATGTTCACATCTTAACAAGTTCTTAAGAATGAGAGCTCTTGCTATTGTAGTAAAAAAAAACAAAAAAACCCCTGACATTTCATTGGGTGCTCCCACGTTGTGCAAATCACCCTGAGCCCCTGCGTGTCTCCCCCTGCCTCCCCGGCCCAGTCCATCCCGGAGGTGCTGCGGCCGTACTCCAGGGCCGGCGAGGACATCCGCCAGGCGTCCTACCACAGGATCGTGGTCAGCACCTGCTCCAGCGCTGGCATGCTCCACCACATCGGCCTGCAGTAAGGAGCCCTCCTCCTCCTCCTCCTCCTCCAGTGCTCACTTACCACTCCAGGGACGGGTGGGGGGGCAGACGGGGGGCTTCACGTGCCCTTGGCTGGCCCTCATCGCACTGTGGTCCCTCCTCTGGGGGGGTTTGTGTCCCCGCAGAGTGGGACACTTCACCCACGCCTTCCTGGACGAGGCCGGCCAGGCCACGGAGCCCGAGGCCCTCATCCCCATAACGCTGGTCTCCGAGAAGGACGGACAAGTCTGGACACACGCACGCACGCACGCTCACTCACAATACCTCTCACTCACACACTCGCAATGTCTCTCACTCACTAACAGTCTCTCATCTTGCTCTCCGTCACTCACTCACAATATCTCTCACACACTCACAATGTCTTATCTCTCTCTCACTCACAATATCTCTCACTCACACGCTCCCAATGTCTCACTCACTCACAATATCTCATCTCGCTCTCAATCACTCACTCACAATATCTCTCACTCGCAATGTCTCTCACTCACAAAATCTCATCTCGCTCTCAGTCACTCACTCACAATATCTCTCACTCACTCACAATATCTTATCTCTCTCTCACTCACAATATCTATCACTCACACACTCACAATATCTATAGCTCACACGCTCACAATGTCTCTCACTCACTCACAATATCTTATCTCTCTCTCACTCACAATATCTATCACTCACACTCACAATATCTATCACACACACTCACTATATCTCTCACTCCCTCACAATATCTTATCTGTCTCTCACTCATAATATCTATCACTCACACACTCACAATATCTATCACTCCCTCACAATATCTCTCACTCGCTCACACAGTACCTCATCTCCCCCTCAATCACTCACTCACAATATCTTCTCTCTCACTCACTCACAATATCTTATCTCGCTCTCACTCACTGACAATATCTCTGTTAAACAACGTCTCTCTCACAGTGCCTCACTCACTCAGTGATATGTGATGGTGATGTTTGGTCTGCATGTGTGTGGCTGGATAATAACCCGTCTGATGGTTTCCCACCCAGATAGTGTTGGCCGGCGACCCGTGTCAGCTGGGGCCCGTGGTGAAGTCCAAGCTGGCCATGGTGTTGGGCCTGGGCACGTCCATGATGGAGCGGCTGATGGCCAACCCGCTGTACTGCCGGGAGGAGTGGGGGTACAACCCCATAATGGTGGGTGCAAACAAGAGTGACGCCAAGAGTGGTTCGGGTGTTTGATTCCCAGTCGTAATGGTGCGGGATTGAACCCGCAGGCATTCGGTCACAATGAGATACGAGCATCTCAATGTTGAATTACTAAATGGGTACCATTGGAGAAAATGACCTGTGTATTTCGTGCGTCCTTTGCATAAGCGAACGTAGTTGTGATGTAAAGGGGGGCATTTAGCAGACGCTTTTGTCCAAAGCAACTTACAATCTGTACATTTTGTGGGTTTCGACATGTTGACAGTCTGAGGAGGGGGATCAAGGGGATCGAACCACTGACCCTACGGTTAGTGGACGACCCGCTCTACCCACTGAGCCACTGCCGCCCTATGATGTTTTTTTTGTTTTGTTTTTCGTCACGACCTCAGGTGACGAAGCTGATGTACAACTACCGCTCCCACGAGGCCCTGCTGCGGCTGCCCTCGGCGCTGTTCTACCACGGCGAGCTGCACGTGCGGGCGCCCGCCGCCGTGGTCAACTCCCTCTGCAACTGGAAGCGCCTCCCCAAGAAGGGCTTCCCGCTGCTGTTCCACGGAATCCGGGTGAGCGCTCCGGAACGGGACGGGGCCCCGCGGAAGGGGACGAGAGGGGGACGGCCCCTCGGGAAAGGGACGGCCCCTCGCGGAAAGGGACGAGCCCCGCGGAAGGGGACTGGCCCTGTGGAAAGGGACGGGAGGGGGACGCGAGAGGGACGGGCCCTGCGGGAAGGGACGGGCCCCGCGGGAAGGGGATGGGCCCCGTGGGAAGGGGATGGGCCCTGCGGGAAGGAGACGGGTCCCGGGGGAAGGGGAGGGCCCCACGGGAAGGAGAGGGCCCTGCGGGAAGGGGACGGGGCCCGCAGGAAAGGGAGGGCCCCACGGGAAGGGACGGCCCCCGCGGGAAGGGGACGGGGCCCCGCGGAAAGTGACGGGCTCCCGCGGAAAGGGGACGCAGCCTGAATGCGGAGCAAACCAAAAAAAAACGCGCACGCCGTTGTTTCCCTGCCCCAGGGAACGGAGATGCGCGAGGGCGCCAACCCGTCGTGGTTCAACCCCGGCGAGGCGGTGCAGGCCATGCTGTACTGCTGCCAGCTGGCCAAGAAGCTCTACAATCCCATCGCCGCCACCGACATCGGCGTCATCGCCCCCTACAGGAAACAAGTGAGAAGACACGGGTTATCTCAGTAGTTCATATCATACCCTGCAAAATGTGACCGTTTTCTGTCCATAAAAGCTTTTTTTAGTGTCTTCATCTCACCATTCGGCTGTTCCATTCACAATACTGTCTTGGGTCACCAGAGGCCGCTGTTTTCAAATTCCTCGACTCCACAGGCGTCTTTGATAATCAGCGTTGTAATCTAACTGCATGCGTGTGGACATGACCTGATTGAAGGCTTTTCGAAAGAAGGGCTCATAGCCTTACTCTGCCCCTCAGACTCCTAGTAGTATTACTGTAACTTGGTTATTTCTGCAGTGCCAACTGGCGCTTTATCCTCACATTAGCATTTTTATTGTTTTATTGTCGTCTAAATGCTATTTAAATTTCACACTTGAGACTTAGAGGGGAACGAGGGAACACTTTTATTTTATGAGTTGACACTTCAGTCCCTCAAGTGCCTGAAGTGCAGGTGTTCGCGCAAGCGAAAAGCGACGGGGGAAACAACGAAAAATATTACAAAGGAGAATTTGAAGCGGATGCGTTAAGCCATTATTTAACTTTTTGTGAGCATCGGTTGACTATTGTAATGCGTGTCCTCTCTTCCCTGCCCCCCGCCAGTCTGAGAAGATCCGTACTCTAATGGCCAGGGTGGGTCTGTCGGATGTCAAGGTGGGTTCTGTGGAGGAGTTCCAGGGACAGGAGTACCTGGTCATCATCCTGTCCACGGTAAGACTCTGGTCAGGGACGACCCAGCTATATCACACACAGGGTCCTCTCTGTTTTCGGCTGTGACTCAGGTAAGGCTCGACTACCTGGTGCTGGTGATAATACAGCAAGGGAAAAATAGAAAAATGGCATTGGTCACAAAGAGTTGACGTTGGTGCAACATATTAAGAGTGGCACATGTGGCATACTGGGACAACAGGCAACCCAACTAGATGAATGTCAATACAGCAATTCCATCCATACAAAACATGAAGTTATTAATGAGTAACAAATACCCCTTCTTTAATGTCCAGCCAAATAACCCCAACAGGGTGAATGTGTACCGTAACCTTCAACTTATCAATGTACATTTAAAAAAAACAACCCTGTTGCGATATTAAAATCTAAAAACCATAAAACCCCATCAGCCAACGGTCTTTCACTCTTCCACGTGTACTCGTATTAATGTAGGTGCGCTCAAATGAGTTGGTACATGGCGACGACCTGCAGAACATTCTGGGCTTTCTGTCCAACCCCAAGCGTTTCAACGTGGCCATCACACGGCCAAAAGCCCTGCTCATCATCATCGGAAACCCTCACATTCTCGTGAAGGTAAGTGCTTTTAATGGGCGTTTCCTTTTTTCAATAAAAAAAATAATTAAAAAAAAGGTTCTCCGCTCTTCGTGTATTTAATTCCAGGTGGTGGGCATGGCGTTAAATGTCGTCACAGGCGTGATGGTTTCGTGTTATGGGTGTTTTAGCCCTGTTAGCCGTAAGCTTCTGGATTTGAACCCCATTGTCTAGCAGGTCTAGCTGTAGTAGGCGTCCTCGCGCGAGCCAGATACCCATCGTCCTAACGTGCTCACGATCGACGTGTCAAAAAGCGAAACACGCAGGGACTTGGGCTGGATGGGG
Organism: Urophycis tenuis; assembly: GCA_036785325.1. NCBI lineage: Eukaryota > Metazoa > Chordata > Actinopteri > Gadiformes > Phycidae > Urophycis > Urophycis tenuis. Next base: position 11,650 of record JAXIVH010000346.1, on the reverse strand, counting down.
GATGATGGACTGTGGATGACTGGTGACTGGTACGTTCCCCCCCCCCCCCCCCCCCCCCCAGGACCCCTGCTTCCGCGTCCTGCTGCAGTACTGCTTCGACAACGGAGCGTTTATTGGCTGTGACCCTCCACCCTCTCTTCGGGCTTCGCACAGGTGTGTGAGGCCCATGTCACACCGTAGTGGATTACAAAGCTGAAGTTTATCTCACGAAGTTGCATTTACCTTCGGTCTAACCCTTTTGAAGTTCTGTCTTAAGTTTTATTTCCTGAAGTTACATTTATCTTCGGTCTAGCTCTTTTGAAGTTCTGTCTTAAGTTTTATTTCCTGAAGTTACATTTATCTTCAGTCTAACTCTTTTGAAGTTCTGCCTTAAGCTTTATTTCCTGAAGTTACATTTATCTCCGGTCTAACTCTTTTGAAGTTCTGTCTTAAGTTTTATTCACTGTGTGTTTTTAAAGTGCAATACTTTGCTTTGATTGGAGCGACGGCGTGTTATTTGCAGTGTAAAAGCTTTTGATTTTGAAATCCAAATCCATTTGTGTTGTAGGACTCTGGGTGAGGACGACAAGCCAGAAGGAAACGGCCCGCGTGAGGAATGAACACGTCTTCCCCTGTACTTGAACAACGACGTGTCGTTTGGCACGTGTTCATGTTCCATTCCCAGTCGACGCTGTGTGATGGATGTGAATGACTTTGTCACACACATGCATCTTTATTCAACCGAAACAGAATTGTAAAAAAAATAAAATGTATATTATGAACATGCTTTGAAAACTTCTTGCTTGATTATTTGGTTTTGCTTGTGATTTTCAAACTCAAAGATGGACACCTGTGTGTATGTTCCAACCCCCCCCCCCTCAAACTATTGCATATATAGTCGCAGCACCCCGACTGAAGGGAAGCCATATCCCCTCCAACATGATGTCACACGAGTGGCCCTGATCGCCCCTTAATTCCCAGAGACGTGTGTGTGTGTGTGTGTGTCAGAGACAGACACACACACGTACTGTGTGTTGTCTGCTCACCTCGGCGCGGCGGCGTCTGCCTCCAGCCAGGCCCGGAGACTGGATGTGACAATTGAGTGCTGATGACAGTCTGCAGAGGGGACTGTCAGCCTCACTGGAGCCCCGGGGGGGGGGGGGGGGGGGTTGGGCTGGGTGGGTGGGGATGTACAGACAGGGTGAAGGGAGAATGAAGAGGGGGCAAATGGGATTCTAATGGGCGAGGGGTGGGGGGGGGGGCCAGACGGCTTTTATCTACCCCCCCCCAAAACCCATTCCCCTACATTTGAGGCCTTCTGCCCAGACTGGTGTTCCATCTTTGATGTGGCGTTTCGGGTGCTGCGTGTCTCGGTTTACCTCGGGCTTGCTTATACAATATGGATCGTGTTTCTTAAAGCGCTTCATCATAAAGGCCCGCATCGCCCCCGGTCTGTACTGAAATGAAAAGGTTTGGGGTTTGCCAACTTGTACAGATGGTACTCTTACACACGCACACGTGGGGAAATAAACCAACGGTTATAGGTGTGGCAGAGAAGAAGCTCCGATTACGTCGTAAAATACATTGGCTGCAAAGTAATATCAAAGCTTAAAGCTTGTTTTTGTTGTGTGTGTCTAGCAGTTATTTGTGTACTTACTCCATATGGGATTATATGCTTTGGTTGGTCGTAGTCACACTCTTTGGCTGCGTATACTAAATATCCATGTCCTGTGCTACATTCAGGTTGCGAATGCTTGGTTTAACACGAATTTCCCGAAGGTACAGTTTGCAACTTGCTAGAAAAGGCCTCGCCTTTTGTCTTCCAGTTTGTCGAACTTGCATTTAAATTCACTTTGTCGAGTTGAGAGGACGGCACCAACAAAGCCACCATGCACCTTAAGCCTTGGTGCGAATCGACTGCTGTTGTAAGAATGTATCCAAGAATTGTAAGAATTTGGATTTATATACACCCGTCTCTCCCCGACTGTGGTCTGTCAGACAGGTGGCCAGCGGTTTGAGTCATCACACACACGCCCCCCAGCCCCCCCCCCCCCCCCCCATCACACACACACACACACACACACACCCCTCCCTCCCTACCTCTGGTGTCATTAGCCGTGCGAGTGCTACGCATTACCAAGACAAACACAGCGTCTACGCGGCAGCCATTAAGGCCCACAACAGACCCCCTGCTGCTGCCACGGCAGGGGGGGGGCTTGTTAAACGCAGGCACCCCATTGTTTCTCCAAATTGGTCTTTGACTAATTGCCCAGTTAGTCCCCTCTAGCTGGCTGCCGTCGTCTGCGTGGGCCAGACCAGACCGGCGGAGCAGCCTGCACTCATCATCACATCGGGCTGTAAAGGCCCAGCCTTGGCTGGGGCCTGGCTGGCTGGCTGGCTGGCTGGCTGGCTGGGACAGAGTATCTCAGGGCTGGGCTAAGTGGAAGAGGGGAGAGAGGGGGCCAGTGTGAGACTGGGCTTTTCCCCCTGGCGTGTCTCAGGCCCACACTGGGACCCTAACCAGCGGCCAGATAACGCATCTCGTCCCGGAGGCGAACTCCCAAACAAATGCGTTGATTACACCTAACGCGCCATTGTTGCAATGCAGTGCACGAGAGAGACGGTGGGCTGAGGAGGGGGACGCCGGTGACACAGGAGCACTTGTCTGCTCGGGGTGGCACTCAGTACATAGAACTCATATAAACAGAGACGTGAGGTGCTTGGTTCCATTCCGCAGACTTACCTTTTTAGGCATGGCTGAGTAGGGGGTGCCTTAACCTGCTTAACAATGCCATGAACTTGTGTTCACTGTGAACTGCTGTGGGATTCAAAGCACCTACCAAATGTAGCAAAGGTATTAACGCCACACGGTCCTGACAATCTTAAGGAGAATAATTGGGTGGCTACAGTTAAAAAAAAAACCCACTAAGGTTTCGGGGGAAAGGTTGACAATGACGTGAATGCATGGTTTTTCTTCACCGGCCCATTACCAAAGGTTAACTATGTTTATGTGACATCTTGGTACGCTACTATATCAAGACAGATTAATGCCCGGGGTCTGCAGTGAGAGTTGGTAGGCAATTACCATGTGAATCAAGAGTTTGTGTTGCTGGCAGATCAAAGCCAGGTGGGCCAGTAAACACAGCTCTCTCGCTTGATTAGAAACCAATCAGGGCTCTTTTGAAGCAAAATTAGCGCACGAGGACAGATGAAAGAGACCTGCGCTGCGAGGGAGCCTGCCTGTCTGTCTGCGCAGCCCTCCAGAGACATGCCAACTCTCTCCAAGAATGGCGTGGAACTGATGAACATTTCGTTGGCCCCGTGCCTCACTTTTAATTTTTCTGTACAAAACAACCCCCCCCAAAAACAGCAATTACCTGCTTGCAGAATAAAAAAAAAAAGAAAAAAAAAAAAGAAGAAATCTCGACTCGGGTCGTTACACTTTTAGAAATGATGACATATTCTCAGCTCAACTGTTCAACAGACCATTATCAACAAATGTTATGTGTACGTTAATACATTTCGACTTATATAAGTTGAAACGATTCAACGATGATGAATACAAATCTAAAACTCCCTTGACTGCATCTCAACACACACACACACACACACACACACACACACACACACACACACACACACACTCTGTCTGCAGTCCTCACAAAAGCGGTCGTTGTCTCCGCCAGTGTCATTGATGGGTACTTGATAACAGACTAACTGACTGACCGCGGGGGGGCTGGCTGGCTGGCCGGCCGGCCGGCTGGCTGGACCGCCTCTATATAAAGAGCAGCGTGGCCTGCAGTGAGAGTCACACACACATCTACTCTCTCCTGCGAGTAACCATCCTGCTGCCTCATCGCGGGTAACCATCACTCTGCGCCGCGGGACTTTAAATCCAGAAGGACGAATCCCTCCGCCATGTCCGTTGTCATCGCCGCCGTCGTCCTCGCCGTGGCCCTGTCTGCGTTGCCGTGTCCGGCGAGCGGCTTCGACCTGGGCCAGTCCACCCGCTGCGTGGCCATCCCCAACCAGATGCGGGTGTGCCAGAACGTGGGCTACTCCGAGATGCGGCTGCCCAACTTCCTGGGCCACAGCAGCCTGGAGGCGGAGGTGGTTCCCCGCTCCGAAGACTGGAGGCCCCTGCTGCAGACGGGCTGCCACCCGCAGGCCCAGGCTTTCCTCTGCTCCCTCATCGCCCCCGTGTGCCTGGACACGTAAGGACCACTCCACTCCCTTCGTTCAAAAACCTCTTTCGGCTTTTGGCCGAAATTTCCGCTCGACGCCCCCCGAGACCTCCGGTCGTTCTCTTTCGGCGCTCACTCTGTCATTGTTTTTTTTTTTTTGTCTCTCCAGGTTCATCCTGCCCTGCCGTAGCCTGTGCATGGCGGTGCGGGACGGCTGCGCGCCAGTGCTGGCCTGTCAGGGTCACGCCTGGCCGCAGGCCCTGGACTGTGACCGCTTCCCTGCAGAGGAGGACATGTGCCTCTCGCCGCACCCAAAGTTCTCCCTGATCGCCAAAGGTAAGGTCTCAACCTCCTTCGAATTTAACTGCTTTGAGTTTTTTTTTTTTGTGTCATTTTTAATTTTTGCCAATAATGTTTTGAGTATAATTAGCGGAAATACTTGAAAACTTGAAACGTGAACTCATGAATGCCCTTTTTTAATTTTGGAACAGATTTGCCTAAACCTGCCTGTCAGAACTGTCCGTCAGTGGAAGAGTACCCTCCGATGAAAACTGTTCTGGACCACCTGTGCCTGCATGACTTTGGTAAGCAAAGTCACATTTCCCACTCAAAAACACCATCTGGGCATGTGAGCCGCATGGTGTCACCGTGCATGCATTTCACCCAGTCTGACGATTCATTTGCTTTGGCAAAAACAACAAAACAAAGCTCAGTAGATAACTTATCCCCCCCCCCTGCCCCGCCTCTCTCTCGCAGCCGTGACCGCCAAGCTCCATCGCCTGCGCCTGCCCAACGGCGAGCCGGAGTTCCAGGTGGAGGGCCGGGTGGAGTTCATCCGCCAGGGCCCCCTCCTCCCCTACGACACCCGCCACCTCCTCCAGCAGTGGCTGCTCATCAACCTGCGCTGCGCCCAGGCGCTGGTGCGCCCCGGGCGCTCCCAGCTCTACCTGATCACCGGCAAGGTGCAGCCGGACGCCAGCCTGGCCATCGCCCGGCTGTTCCCCTGGCACAAGAAGGACGCCAACATCGCCATGGCGACGCGCAAGTGGAAGCACCACAGGTGTTGATTGTTGATGATGATGGAGGAGGCGGGTGGGGGGGGGGTGAGGAGTCGGTCCCTAAGGCACCGATGGGAATTCCGTGATTACGTGGTCGGCACGCTGGAGCTCTGGAGGCTGCGGGGAAATGTAGGAGAAGTTGATGGGGAAGTTTGATCCGTGGAGACGTTTTTTTTTTTTTTGTGGCTCCGAAGCCCACTTTAGAGCTCTGGATGGGGGGCTACAGGGAAAGAGCTGGACTCGAGGCCCTCTGCTGCCCCCGGTGGCTCGCTCAGTATTTACATGGTCGCTGCTCCCCCCGGAGCACACAGTTATAGAATGCACTCGAAAAAAACACTGTACATAAAAATATTGTATATTGGTTTTTATGGAAATTATAGAAAATGTTGTATTTATGAGTTTTGTATGTTTTTCTATCATAGCAAGTGGAAATAAAATATTTAAAATAATGAAATGATTTGCACTGGTTTTTTCTTTTTTGTAATGCCGAGCAGCAACGACACAGCAAGCACAATGAGGGAATGAGTGCATGGCTAACATATTTACCACTTTCCGTGCTGATATTAGCCATTGTAAGAGTTGTCTTGACAAAAGTAATCTCATACATCAACAAATACAAAATGGCTGAAATATTTTGGTCCAACCCATCTTTGAACTAGCCACCTATGTAATTAGTGCAGTATTTTAATGCCAGAAAAATGGACAAATTCACTGTTGGCTGGTGCAGCAGAATCTTGCTGTCAGCCATTTTTAAGCCCTTCACTCCCGTGGACTCAATGGACTGAATTAAACGACTGCACTGAAATACTATTTTGTTTTCAACCTGTGGTGTGTCTCGTGGCTTACGAAGCTAGCGAGAGGATCGTGGATGTGATAGGCCATCGTTTGTGTTTACATTTAAATAGCCTTTTAGGCTAAACGGAGCTCACACATGTTAGGTGCTAATGCTGCAGATAACATCATTTACTGGATTTTCTTATCTTTGTTGGGCCACAGCTTTGCATAATTGCATGGGACCGTTTAAGGCTTCGTCCAGACCTAATGTTCCACGACAGTTTTTATTATGGTAATCATAGTTGGAGGCAGTGGAGTGAGAAGTGGTGTCACAGTCAAGAATAGGTTTAAAAAAAAAAAAAAACGTAATTGGTTGTCAACCAGCTACGTTTTGATTAAAGCAAGTCAAAGATAGTGAATTATTAATTGCAGGGTTTTTAATAACAGTTTATTCACGTTAAATCAGGGGTTTCTCACAGCTGGGAGGCAGGTGATATTCTTTTAATAAAATCCAACAATTTGTAGACTTAAGACATACATTTAGAAACAAGCTACACACAATTATTTGAGGTTGAAGTCAGGAATTTACGGAAAGCGAAGGAAGGTGTAAAAGATACATACAATACAACCTATGCTAGCCTTTATCAGCTATTGAAGGGTAAGCCTAAGGTATTTACAAAGTATTCTATTTGTTGCACAAATTGATTGAAAAAGAGTTTCATCTCAGGAAGTGCTTTAATGTAAAGCTCAAGGAAAATTACAAAAATATACATATTTATAAAAAAATATGACGTAAAAATTGACCATGTTCGGTTTGCTGATTGCAATTGCAATGAAAAAGCAGGAAATCCCTGGGAAAGACTTGTCAGCGTAACAACCGTGAAATTCGCACCGCAAAGTAATTTGCAATTTCCAATTTGTATTGGAAGAAAAAAAACGCGTAGTAAAACATTGCGGCAAGCTTACCGACCGCGACGTCAAAGCTTAGTTATTTGTGATGCAACAAAAACACTTTAACGCTATGTAAATTCAGGGGAAAGAACCAATGTTAGACACATTGCAAAAATGTCATCAGTCTTTTTTTTTTTCTTTTCCCCCCACACACACGCACACACGCACAGTAACACAGTCGTTTTAGTGTGGACTTGGTCGATTTGCCACAGTCACCGGTTCCCGATATGATTTTCCGTGCACTATGACGGCCGTGTCTCTGCCGTTACTGTGGGCCTGCGGTCTGTCTTGGGCCGGGGGGCCCGGGGTCTCCGACGCGGGTTTGACCTCGTCCTCGTGTGACAGACCCCGGCTCATGAGCTCATCCATCGGGGAGCGGTTGTGGTGCACCTCCTTCTCCCTGCAGTTCCTCCACTTCATCCTCCGGTTCTGAAACCAGATCTTCACCTGGGGGGGGGGGGGGGGGGGAAATGAGTGGTTTATTATTCTGGAGATTTTAAGGCTCTTATCTGTTAAATGTGAGGCATTCAATTTTCATTTAATTTTAATCCATTTCTAAATCCCCTTTGAAACCCTTGTTTATTCTGGGAAGGGACGTTTTCAGACTTTGAGATGAAGGTTAGCCAATAGCCTAGCTTGTTGTCTATTGCTTCTGACACCTTGGAATTGGGGCTAAGCAGCTAGCCTCGCTTGTTCTGCATTACCTGTGACTCCTTGAGACTGACGTTGGCGTAGCCTAGCTTGTTCTGCATTACCTGTGACTCGTTGAGACTGAGGTTTGGCGTAGCCTCGCTCGTTCTGCATTACCTGTGACTCCTTGAGACTGAGGTTTGGTGTAGCCTCGCTCGTTCTGCATTACCTGTGACTCCTTGAGACTGAGGTTTGGCGTAGCCTAGCTCGTTCTGCATTACCTGTGACTCCTTGAGACTGAGGTTTGGCGTAGCCTAGCTCGTTGTGCATTACCTGTGACTCCTTGAGACTGAGGTTAGCCGCCAGCTTGTTCCGGTCCGTCTTGCTGATGTACTTCTGCCTCCGGAACGTTTTCTCCAGCTCCTTCCGCTGTTCCTCGGAGAACACGGCCCTTCTCAGTATCCCGCGGCGTGACTTGGGACTGGATTCAGACGACCACATGGGAATATTGGCACCCTCTAGATGAGATAAAAATTCAGTAAACATATTTAAGTGTTTTTTTTACTGTGGGACAAATTACATATTGACGTTAATATTGCTCGCAAGGGCTTGTATGTGGGGGGGGGGGCGGATGGGACACTTTAATCTAGCGCACCTGAATGCAAGCAGACTCCTTAACATGTCATACTAAATATGACGTGGTGTTTCCCCGTCATCACAACGCTCATGTTTTCTGAACCGTACCAAATCTCCTTGGCTCCCCGCCGTTTCCGCCATGAGGCTAAATTCGGTCACACTCACTTTATCCCTCACTTGCCTTTAATTTTGTATCAATCATGCCACTTTAACACAGCGGGGGTGACTAAATAGGAAATATAAAAAAAGGGGGGGGGGGGGTTGTTGAATGGTGATGGCACAATCCCACGGCCGCTCACTCACAGGTGCACGCCTGACAAAAGTCAAGTGAAAACAAATTTGGCCGATCCATTCAGCGCTGTGCTTTTTTAATCTGTACGACAAATCTGCCCGGAGACCACCTCTAGAGAGAGACTAACGGGATTGGACACGCCCCTCACTCGACTATGGCTCCTCAATGGCTGCCACTTAAACGCCAGATTACCAAGGTCACTCGCGGGCAACGTGTGTGTGTGTGGATGCTAAAATGTGTGTGTGTGTGTGTGGTGTCTGTGTGTGTGTGTGAGTGCGTGCGTGTGCGCATATGTGTGTGTGTATGTGTGTGCGTCCGCCTCTCGGGCCTGACTATAGAAAGCTTTGAGTTGGCAGAGGAGTGGGTGGAGGGGGAGAGGGGGGAGAAGGGTGGTGAGTTGGGGGGGGGGGGGGGGCACAAAGGAGTCAGTCAATGGGAAGGCCGCTGCTGACTGGCTTAGCGCTGCAACACTAAATCTTTTCACTCGCAGGTATGAAGCCAGTTTGTATGCGAAGATGAGCTGGAATAAGTCTATAAAAGTCACTTTCAATGAATGCTTTAAGTCCCCGTCAGGACCCTCCCTCTCTCTCTCTCTCTCCCCCTCCGCCTCCCCCCAAACGGGGGGGGGGGGCAGCAGTGAGAACTGAAGGACGGGAGGAAAAAGGAGGCGGGGCTCAGGGGGGCCGGGGGGGGGGGGGGGGGGCGCCACACATACAATAGTCAGGGGGTTGTTCTTATGTCCAAGGAATGGCCAGTGGGTGGGTGGGTGGGTGGGGGTACGGGGTGGGGTTGGGGGTGGGGGGTGGGGGTGGGCCGTGCAGCAACGGAGTTCATTGCTGCAGTGAAAGATTGCAATCGGGGGTCGCGTGTGGACGGCGGAATGAAACTGGCGATCGGTCACGCCCGGGCCCCCGGCCTTTTGTCCCGTTGCCGGGGCGCTGTGGGAAAGTGTCAGCGCACTAAGGGGACTCATCACACTCAAGAGGGGTGTGGGGGGGGGGGCGGCCATGTTGTTTTCTTAGAGCAGACTATTAACCGCCGCTCTTTAGTGTCACGCCATTGTAGGACACACACAGCAGCCACCTCTCCTGCCGCCAGAGCTGGGGGGGAGCAGCAGGAAATATAGGAAATCGGACCGTTCTGGTGTTGGCTGTAAAGGTCACGCAGGACTGGTCATCCCAGATGGGGGGGAAAGTCTGGAATCCCTGATTGATGTGTTGTTTTGTTTTTTTCGGTCTGTGTGACTCTTCGTTCATAGTCAGAGCGTCCCGGAAACTCACTTTACCCAACGTAATGCAACGGGAGAGGTAAACACAGCGAAAGCCAATTAAACGCGTTTCGGGAAAGCGCTTGCGTCAATTGTCATCTTAATCTGACAAGACCCCAAGACTTTTATTGGTGTGTTTGCCCGTACAAACGATAGGGAGGACGGGGCTCTCCGGGGCCTCCACCCACCACCACCATACCCCACCCTCTCTCACAGACCACCCCCTCTCTCCCTTCCCTCCACCCCCCTCCACCCCCTCCACCACCCCCCTAGTCCCAAACAGCCGTGAATGGTCATGAATAGTTGCCGTGCAGAACCGAGCGGAGAATTAGCTCCTCGGCATAGCATCGGTAATTAGCTGTGGAAAGAGCACAGAGGGGGAGAGGGTGAGGGGTGGGTGGGGGTGGTGGGGGGAGGCAGCACCCCCCGCGGTAAAATGCTTTAGAGGGGTGCTGAGGCATTGCTGATGAGGCATAAAACACTTACTGGGAAGACTGGTGAGGGGGGGCTGGACCCACCACAGCACGCCAGTACATACTGGGCAGGAGACCGCAGGAACACACTGCCCATCACACCTGCTGGAGTCGGACATGGTCGGAGGGAGGGGGTGAGGGACAGAGAGGGAGGGAGAGAGAGAGATTTGGTGAGTCGCCAGGTGGGGTGTTGGTTGTCACTTAGGATCGTGACTCTTTTTTTTTTTTTTCCACAGTTGAGCGGCAATTGGGGAGGTTGGCTGCCGAAGCCCGATTTGTGCCATGAAATTCTAATTTATAATTAATTGGCCGCTGAGAAAGGATTGTTTTTTTTTTCAGACCACTTCAAATCTTTCTTCTTTAGCTCATTAGTGGCCCTGAATGAGAAGAGAGGCCACAGTCACCCCATGCGGTATTTGAGGTCAAAGTACTGACTTGAAATAAGAATATAAGCTCACAGTTTTGTGATAACACCACAATCTGGAGGCGCAGTCCTTTTTGTAGAATGAATCCATAGCAATTAGTAGTACATAAAAAGTCTTAAAAGTGGTGTAAAATGACAATTTAATTTTGGAAATCAAGAAACATTTGCAGACAATTGAACTTTTGTCATTCAAGGAAAAAGTTATTAAACCACCAAAATTAATCAGCATTCGAAAAAGCATTAAAATCGTTCCCCATTTGAGCTGTTAGAGATAAAAGTCATCACTGTCACTATGCGTGATTATTTTGTACTCTCCGCCAAAACAAGATTACTAATAAGGACTACATATTTTTTAATGTCAATGAACAAATTCTCAAACCGATTCAAGTTCCAATTTGTAAGATCAACTGCAGCGTACGTCTGGTCCCATCGCAACACATACCTCGTTACCATTACTATTATTATTATTATTATTATTGTTATTATTATGTGTCGGCTCGCTATCTGTAAAAACCATATCCATCAGAGGCTTTACCTGAATGCGGCAGAAGGGGTCGGCCCAAGTCTTTGACCTGCTGCAAGGGCCATCCGGGGGCCTGGTGTTGGAGCTGAAGACAGTGCTGAGGGCCCCAGCTTCTCCTGGGGGACCTGCAGAGCGCGTGATCCAGACGCCCGCCTGCACCGCCACCGCCAATACCACCACCACCACCACCGCCACCACTATCACTACTTCGGCTGCTTCTACTACTCCCAGCACTGCTGCTGCTGCCACTGCCGCCTGGGCCGGCCGCCGGCTGCAGCAGATGGTCGATCAGAAAGCTCTTTCCCGACACGCCGAAGCCCGGGCAGCGCGGGAGGAGGGGAGCGGGCCATGGTCGCCGTGGTCTCGGCGAGCCTGCGGGTCTGCACTGAAGCCATGGCAGTTGGTCGCACGAGCCACCCACGCTCGCTCACTCACTTACTCACTCACACTCAGTCACGG
>JAXIVH010000345.1:105902-138094 GCA_036785325.1 Urophycis tenuis | reverse complement strand
CCGGGCATTGTCGATCCAAAATATAAATGATCGAAGTTCTTTATTAATACACAACCGAGAAGACCTGCTCTTCTCTCCAGTGATCATCACCAGGTAACACACAAGACCGTTCATCGTGTTTCCAGAGGCCCCGTGTCCCGTTATACTCCTCGGCCACGCCACGACACGTCTCTGTGTTGGGTCTGGTCCACGGTTCCTACTACTGATGGATCAACGGATGTAGTCTCCTCCAACGTGGGGGGGGGGGGGGGGGGGGGTCGATCTAGAAGTCGGAAAAGTTTAGTGGGAGTTTTTTTTTTTTTTCGTTTTGTTTTGTTTTGTTTTTGTTTTTAATGGAATCAAAAAAGTCCAGGGCGCCGTCTCCCGTGACGTGGCCGCGGCAACCCTGCCGCGCCTGCAGCGTGTTTGCTTACCTTGGTGATCGCAGGCTTCGTTTGCATGCGTTGGCTCCTCTGTGCGTCTCCCCCACCTAGAGTCAACACTGCGCGCCTGTCCCTCGCTGCTTTATGACGGGCGTTCATCCGCGGCTCACGCTATTTCGGGATGGCTTCATGATAACACTTAATTTGAAAAATGAATAACATCTGATCGATCATGTCGCTGTAGCCATAACCTGCTATTACCTCATTCGAGGAGACTTTGTCAATATCGAGGATTCAATTCAGTGTGAGCCGGTTGGGATATCAGTGTCCTACTCATGAGCAATCATCAAAATGATGTACCTGATCTATTTACAGGATGTATTTAGAGTGATGATATATAGATATATAGTATATATATATATATTTACAGTATTTTATAAACAATGAATTGATGTGCATGTAAGACAAATAGGCACATCTATAAGAGTGTGTCTGACATTTACAACAATGTTTTATCAGGTCAATTAACCATCATTATCTTTTTATTAGATAGAAGTTCCTGAATGCAATGATGGAAAACTCCCTCAACTCAAATATAAGCACTAACCTTTTCATGTTCGTCACTGCGTTTGAGTTTGTTTGTTGACTGTTTTGTTTGTTGAACGCCCTAATCTGTACTGTGTATGTGTGAGTGAGTGCATTTGTGTGTGTGTGTGTGTGTGTGTGTGTGTGTGTGTGTGTGTGTGCGTGCATGCGTTTGTGCATTTGTGTGCGTGCGCGCACGTGCGCGCGTGTGTGTGTGTGTGTGTGTGTGCGTGCGTGCATGGAATGTGCTAAACTGGGGGATTTGGTGAGCAATGCTTTCACAATCCTTTATAATTGGGCTCAAGGGTTGCGGTGGCCAGGGGTCCTGTTGGTCCAGTGAGGAGTTCAACACCCCAGGGGGGGCGGGGGTCCGCCACTGTAGCACCGTACGTCCAGCCAGCACTGGGGGGGGTCTCTCTGCACTGGACGCCCTGCCATACCCGACACAGGCTGCGTGGCTGAGCTGCAGTCTCCAGAGGTGAGTACAGAACGCCGCCTGTAGTTTTGACGGTGCGGGTGGCGAGGTTTCCCTCGAAAGGGCAGAGGGGGGATGCGACTCGAGTAGGGTAGAACCATTTTGGACCTTTAATGCCGAGGCCCGAGCCGTCACTACCTGTCAGGTGTGTTTATTTGCCGGGAAGGTGCATGCGTGTTTTGTTCTGCCCCATGGGAACCTGTGCATGTCCTGTACCCCCACACCCCCCCCCCCCACAGCCTGGACCTTCTGCTTTCTCGTTGTTCCCCTAGCAGTTGTGGCGCGGGGGATATGCGTTTGCGATAAACGAGCGGCCACTTCCAGGTAATCTCTACTCGGTGTGACGGCCAACCGCTTCGAGAAGTAGGAAGTGCGTTTGCGGTCGGCGGCCGGCGTCACCTGAAGAGTTTGGGGAACCTTCTAGCTTCCCCCCCCCCTGATTGACCCGTTTCTCCCCGTCCCAGAACATGTCGACCGCAGCCAAAGACAATGCAGGGAGAGGAGACAAGGGGTCAAAAGCCACAAAGGACTATAAAAAGGTCAGAGGTCATTGCTCTCATTCTTTAGTCAGTATAATGCTTCAACGATATCATGAGTAACGTGGAAATATTGGGATATCGTGTGAAATGTTACCATCTAAATGTTTAAGGTGAAAGATTGGCTTTATGAAAGATGTGGTTTTGAACGACCATGGTCTTCATACCCAGGATAGAGTCTGTACACACGCCCCGATATTCAGCCTGTGCGACCACATCCAGGCCACAGCATTTGGTTTGTCATAACCAAGGCGTTAATCCCTGCTATTTTCCTGAGATTTGCATTCAGGAATTCATCAGGATTATTTTTGTGCGTTGGAAACTTCCTGATTGTAAACGGTCTAATTTTAGGCAATGCAAGGCTCAAAGTTGATTCAGGGCATGTGTATATGATGAAATCTTTTGGAAAGATACACACAGATGTCAGATTTGGATGACTGAAAGGAAAACGTTTCCTGAATTCAATGGCTAAATAAAAAAAAAATAAAAAACATCATCATCATTAATCATCTAAAGGCCGACTTGGATGAGACTCTTTAGTGAACAGTGAGTATCTTATGTGCGGTTGAACCTCTCTCTCTCGTGCTTGTGATTCTGCGCGCGTGCGTTTCTGTGCAAACCACCACAACTCTCCTGTTTGCGTTTTTTGCCGTTCCTCTCCCTCCACCCCGACCCGCGCCCAGCCGACAGCCGCGGCCCTGAAAGGAGCCATCCAGCTGGGCATCGGCTACGCCGTGGGCAACCTGAGCTCCAAGCCCGACCGAGATGTCCTCATGCAGGACTTCTCAGTGGTGGAGAGCGTGTTCCTGCCCAGGTGTGTGTGTGTGCCGTGCGCGCATCTTCAGAAATCCTTCACATATCCATCAGCGAATAAGGCAAAAACCTAGCGGTATTGCGTCACTTATGAGTTACGCCTTGCCAGATATTACAAGAAAAAACAGCAGAAGGCTGCTCCGGCCTGTATTTACAGCTGTGGTTAGCTAGGCGTCTACCCTGTGCTGTGCTTGCGATAACGTTAGCGTTCGCAGGAAGACACCGTCCCCGCGTTTGCGAGTTTACGATCACGTGACGCGATGTTGTTGCTACGGCAGCGGCTGATAGGACACGGAGACAAGCGGCCCGTGAGACAGATACCAATCAGGTTGCCACGCAACGCCTCTGGGTCCGTTCACACGCTCCCCGGGGTTGTTCGGGTTACAGCCGGGTACTGGGTCACGGCGTGTCGCTGTGCGTGTCGTCGCTGACAGCGTTGTGTTGTTGTTCTGCTGTGTTGACCAGTGAGGGGAGCAGTCTCACGCCGGCCCACCACTACCCCGACTTCCGCCTGAAGACCTACGCGCCCCTGGCCTTCCGCTACTTCAGGGAGCTGTTTGGCATCAAACCGGACGACTACCTTGTAAGGGCTCAGAGGTGGCGACACGCCGACGCCTCCTGACGAGAAATGCGCGACCCTTCCTTGTCTCGGTCCCTCGCCCCCAGAGGGTTAAAGTCAAGAGCGCAATAAAAACAAGGTGCCTGTTTCCTCTATCTAGTACTCCATGTGCAACGAGCCGCTGATTGAGCTGTCCAACCCCGGGGCCAGCAGTTCCTGGTTCTACCTGACCAGCGACGACGAGTTCATCATCAAGACCGTGCAGCACAAGGAGGCAGAGTTTCTGCAGAAGCTGCTTCCTGGATACTACATGGTGAGTATCTCTCTCTCCCTCTCTCTCTCTCTCTCTCTCTCTCTCTCTCTCTCCCCCTGAAAGGCAAACAACGTGGCTCCACGGCAGATCGCAGTCTGAGCAGGGAAGTGATTTGCATGTCAGTAAAAGCCACACAGACGAATGCAAAGCTCAAGTGGAGCACTTGCATAACTTGGAGGAAATCCCCCTCCCCCAGTGTTTTTACTATTGGCCCACGATCGGTGATCAATGCTTCAAGGACCCAATAGGATTTACACTGTGTTCAATATCTTGCCAGTAGATTAAAGGTGAACCTGAGCATATCATTGAAGGTCAATTCACAGTTATCAGCTAATTTGCGTAAATTAGAACTTCAATATGAATGTCTAATAAATTCCCTACTGTCCGTACTGTTCTTTTGCACTGTTAATACTCACTACTGTTTGCACTATCTATTTATGCTACTTATGCTGCTATTCCTACCTCATATAACAGTAGATTCCGACATTGCACATTGCATATTTATTTTTATGACTTGTATTGTCTTTTTGTATCTTTCTGTCTTATCTGTAGGTATGTTTACTTTAGTTTTAGTATTAAGAATGTCTTGTCCTGCATGTTGTGCCCTGTGCACTTTATCTGTTTCACCGTGGGAGGGTGAGAAACGTACTCTCGATTCCTTTTTATGTCTTGCCATGAGAAGGAATTGACAATAAAGATACTTTGACTTTGACTTTGAAATAACAGTAGCGTTACATTTTCTGCCATAATCTCCTGCACTCCTAAAACCAAATAAACAACAATTTTATCAGATCATTTTTATCATTCTTACTCTTGCAGGAAACAAACAAACCACACAAAAACAAAAAACCCCGATTGTATCATGTTGCTGATATTTCCAGAACCTTCTGGTGTTTCCAGAACCCCCCTGACCATTCTTGAACCAGAGCTAACCAAACGCATGCGTCCGTCCTCGTCCCTTGCAGAACCTGAACCAGAACCCCCGGACGCTGCTGCCAAAGTTCTACGGTCTCTACTGCATCCACTGTGGGGGGGTGAACATCCGCGTGGTGGTCATGAACAACGTGCTGCCCTGCGCGCTGAAGATGCACTACAAGTATGACCTGAAGGGCTCCACCTACAAGCGCCGCGCCTCGCGCAAGGAGCGGGGCAAGTCCTCGCCCACCTTCAAGGACCTGGACTTCCAGGAGCTGCACGAGGGCCTGCACTTTGATGCCGAGACCTACAACGCCCTGATGAAGACCCTGCAGAGAGACTGTCGGGTGAGTGGCTAGCCGGCTAGGTAACTTAACTGGCTACTTAGCCTGCTAGCTAGCTAACTTAAGTGGCTGCTTAGCTAGCTAGCTAGATTTTGCTCGCTAGCTAGCTAGCAGGCGACGGGAGAAGACAAATCTGGTTCACGCTATCCCACGCCATCCCAAAGAAAACCAACTTGTAAGAAGGGGTCATAGGTCACTGAATATCAGCCATAGACCAGCCAGCCTTAGTTTAGTTTAGGCTGTACACAACCCCCGTTTCTATAACTAAAACACAACAAAAGTAAAATATACAAAACATTTGTTTCACAAATACAGCAACGTGACCTTTGACAACGGTTGCTTTGACAATATGGTGTGCTTGCAAATGGACAACATTTAGACGATGCGGTTCCCTTGGACGGCCTGGTTATGTTGCACAGGGGGACAATTACCACTGTGTGGCTCAAATCCAGCTGAAACACATTCTAGCACCCATCACCTCGGTACATTGTTATGTAAGAGTCACGTCTCCGGGGGCCCCCTAGGGAGTGACTTCACAAGGGCCTGCGTATCTTCTGATTAAACAGAGGCCCCTGCGTTCAGGATTATCTCCGGCGCAGTAAAACACCTGACTCTTATTAACGGGGCCTAACGAGCCTAAGACCTGAACTACAGTAAATACGGCGCGGCGCTGCACATGCCAGCCCATCCCGGGGACGCTGTAAGCTCCCAGTTAGGTAACTGGTTTGATGTTAAAGGCTCTTTTGTTCAATGGGAGCTACCTCCTGACATCAGCTGTTTGCTCGGAGGGATTTACGGCCCACGCTGTACTGTATGTGTTTGGTTTTCCAGAGGCAGGAGCTGCCTTTTTATCGCAGGCCTTAATGGGTGTTTGCCAAAGGCTTAGCGGAGGGCATTCTTCCAGCGATTGTTTACACTGGCGATGGGATGCCGTCGACGTGTGTCGACGTGGGGGGCGGCACGCGGAGGGGAAGACGCCGCCCGGACCGGCTTGAGTAAACTTGAGTGCCTCCCTGGCAGGTGTTGGAGAGCTTCAAGATCATGGACTACAGCCTGCTGCTGGGGGTGCACGTGCTGGACAAGCGGGTGTCGAGCCGCGGCGGACGCGGAGACAGCCGCCGCGGCCAGAAGGTCCTGTACTCCACGGCCCTGGAGTCCATCCAGGGGAACGCCAAGGACCTGGAGCCCGTGGTGGATGACGACACGTGAGAAGGGGGGGCTTTTATTGTGTAGTACCTTTTTTTTCCGCTGCTCCCCCCCCTTGCCGACTGGCTGTAGGTCACGCGGTGACGACGTGACGTTCGGTGGCGCTTTAGGTGGTTACCGTTGCTAGGTGGAGAGTGAGAAGATTAATCTCCCCGAGACAGAATATTTGAATATTTGCTTCTTTTGAATATAATATTTACACTCGTTATGAATATGCTTAGGTTATTTGAATCACATGACAGATCATGTGCACATCGCTGCTGTTTCTGTATATTTGCGTTTACAAATACAGTTGACTCTCTTACAGAATGGGGGGAATTCCGGCGAAGAATAAAGACGAGAAACTGCTCATCTTTTTGGGGATCATTGACATCCTGCAGTCCTACAGGTAAATTAAAGGTCCTTATTCACGAGAACAATGGTGGCTCATTTCTGTTTCCTTGTTGACTAATTTGTGCTTCATTGTTGACTCATTTCTGCTTCCTCGTTGACTAATTTCTGCTTTCTTGTTGAAGTGTTAGATTCCCTGATTCTAGCAGATATGTAGAGTTGATGGCGCCTACGTTTCTGCTGGCTCGTACCGCGACACTATCATAACATGTTTCCCGTTCCCTCACAGGTTTAGTTTTATTTGATGTTACTGGGAAGTATCGTCGACAGATCACGACATATTTCATGTCATATTAAACCACCTTTAGTTAAAGGTGATGTAGGTACGATTGTAGAGTCATTATTTCAGGTGACTTGTTCAAAATGGCCGAGCCGTCCTTCAGCTGTTAGTGGTGCTGTGAGAATATCTGTTCCTGGTTGACCGAAACCAACTCTATATGAGGCAATTTAGAGTGTAGGCTCACTTCTGACCAATCAGGGCATCTCTTCCTGATTGGCTTGGGGAAGCCATCCTGCCTGTCAATCATAGCGGAGAGGGAGGGGATGACCTTTTAGTGGTTTTGTTTCAAACTCTCGCTCTCTTCTGCTGTAACCTGCTGTCTCTCTCTCTCTCACGACTCTCCGATCTTAACCACAGCACCTTTTCTGTAATGAATTGAATATTCATTTTGAATTATTGTGGTATTGCCCTTTTATTTGCAGGGGGACAGCGTTTACAGTTTACAGCAATTGTACCGAGCAGAGTTAGCCAGCAGCTAATTTACACCTGTTGTATAAGTGTCTTTCGTAAGTCTTTTATAAGTGTGAAGCAACAGTCCTGCCTCCAGGGTGCATCACGCCTCCCATTGGAACAGGATATCAGGGCGGGACCCAGGGTGGGCGGGGCCAGAGTCCATACACCATGATCAACACTTGATTGACAGCTCCAGGAGTACTAAGAAGTCAAGCCAACTTTATTGATATATCATGTTCCATACACAAGGCAGACTCAATGTGCTTCACGTAAAGAACACAATAAGTTAAAACAGGATTTAAATGACAAAAATTACATGTAAAAGAATGCCTAAAATACACTTGAAACCAGGATTTAATTAGATAAATTAAAAGTGTTTGTAGTTTAACAGAAAGCCAAGGTGAACATAAGTGTTTTTAACCTTGAGTTAAATGTCTTCTGGGAGCAGGTCCCAGGTCTTTAGGAGGTTTATTCCAGCTGTGACGTGGGCTTTCACTCTGGGAACAACCAGCTGACTGCTCCCGGACGATCTTAAAGGTCTAGGGTTCATATAGCGAGGGCATTTCACAGTGGCATACTTTGTGCACTGTCTTTACCATGACCGATGGCTTTTTGTGAAGACCATTATGTTTCTCCTTGCAGTGAGGCCAACACTGGCCTCTACCGCTGCTGTCTGGTACTACATTGATGACACGAGAACGGCAAACAATGCGTTGTTTGACTTTAACAGAGCAGGACTTCCTGTCATTTCAGGTTCATCAAGAAAGTAGAGCACTCCTGGAAAGCCCTTGTACACGATGGGGTAAGCAATGCTGTGTGTGTGTGTGTGTGTGTGTGTGTGTGTGTGTGTGTGTGTGTGTGTGTGTGTGTGTGTGTGTGTGTGTGTGTGTGTGTATGTGCGTGTGTGTGTGTGTGTGCGTGCATGCACGTGTATATTTGTGTGCGTGCGTGTGTGTTTGTGTGTCTGTTTGTGTGTGTGTGTGTGTGCGTGTGTGTGTGTGTGTGTGTGTGTGTGTGTGTGTGCGTATATGTTTGTATGTCTGTGTGTACCTGAGCACGTGTATGTTTGTGGGTTTGTGTGTGTGTGTGTGCGTATACAGTTGTATGTTTGTGTGTCTGTTTGTGTGTGTGTGTGTGTGCATGTGCCTGATAATGTGTGTGTGTGTGTTGGTGTGTCTGTGTGTACCTGAGCACGTGTATGTTTGTGGGTTTGTGTGTGTGTGTGTGCGTATATGTTTGTGTGTGTGTGTGTGTGCATGTGCCTGAGAATGTGTGTGTGTGTGTGTGTGTGTGTGTGTGTGTGTGTGTGTGTGTGTGTGTGTGTGTGTGTGTGTGTGTGTTGGTGTGTCTGTGTGTGTGTGGAGTACCATTTGCCTGTGTTCCTGAGGATGCAGCCTTAACTCTCATGTCTTTGCTTATTTCTAGGATACAGTTTCTGTCCACAGGCCAAATTTTTATGCCGACCGGTTCCTGAAGTTCATGGGCACCACAGTGTTCAAAAAGAACAACGGTAAGCAAGCCATTGGGTTTGTCTTACGGGACATGAGTGATGTTTTGCTAACACAGAGCGCATGGTATCTCATGGTGGTTTCATTCTGACACACAAGACCCACAATTGCACTGTAGAAGCTACAGCTCAGCCGGCCGGCCTGCATCTCACCAGCTCAGGTTTTGTCCTTGAGACGAGCGAATACGGTCCAGCTGTGCAACGCCATAATAAAACATCACTTCTTAATAAAACAGTTGTTCACAAAAAAAAACCCCCATCACTTCTAGAAATCTGTTGAATAGAACTGACTGAATCAGACACACGCTATGGTCGGTGTGGTCAGATCTGATCAGACACATAAGCATGACACATAAGAGTGTCTGACATATAAGCATCTGTTATGCAAGCGCACTCGTGAAACTGCTGAATCTGTGAAAAAACACATAAGAACACACAAGAAAAATTACTTATCTGTCCCATCTCTCTCTCTCTCTCCCTCCCTCCCCCCCCCCCCCCCCAGCCCTGCGGGGCTCCTCCTCCAAGAGAAAGAGGGGCTCGCTCTACGCGGCCAAGTCGGCCTCCCAGGAGGTGCTGTCCCCGGGGAGGCCTGGCGAGGAGAAGCGCACCCAGAGCATGGACCACCTGGACGGAAAAAGTTACGTGGAACGCTTGTACGCGCCCTCATCCGTACCCACGTAGCACCGCCCCTCAGGGACGGGCAACAGGAAGCGCGTGCGACCGCCATATGTATCACGTCGAAACGCGTGTCAGCGCACATCTCAAAAATCCGCTCCGAAACTCTTTGTAGGTCGTAGGGGCGTGGTCTGAATCCCCCCCCCTTTGCCTAGTTTGTACTTCCTCATAGTCTGAAACGCCGTAGCTTCATTCAGCACCATAATAGGAGTGTACTGTGATTGGCCACTCCCAAGGCCACCTGAGGGTACTGTGATTGGCCACGCCCATAGCCACCTGAGTGTGCTGTGATTGGCCACGCCCATGGCCACCTGAGTGTACTGTGATTGGCCACGCCCATGGCCACCTGAGTGTGCTGTGATTGGTCGCCCGTTCGGCTACGTGGACAGGAGGACTAATAGACTCCGTCCATTCGGGTTGGCTCGAAGGTGTAGGGGAACTTGCTCGAGGTCGCGATGGATTTGACGGCGCGTTACTTTTGTGGTGATGATCGACGCGCACGTTGATGACCCTTCACCCCGTCGTTAGAAGTAGGAAGACGCGTTCCTGTTGTCCATCCCTCAGTAGGTGTGCAGAGTGAATTTTGTAGCCCTGCTTGTGTCAGCTGTTACTCACCGGTCACATTTATATTTGAATCGAAATAGAATAGCATATGCAAAGCATGTGTTTGTGTGTGTGTGTGTGTGTGTGTGTGTCTGTGTGTGTGTTTGTCTGTGTGTGTGTGTGTGTGTGTGTGTTAGTGTGTGTGTGTGTGTGTGTGTGTGTGTGTGTGTGTGTGTGTGTGTGTGTGTGTGTGTGTGTGTGTGTGTGTGTGTGTGTGTGTGTGTGATGCTGCAAGTCAACCTCTAGGAAAAAAAGAGGTTCCTGGCCTCAATGAGACCAAAGGCATGCAAACTAAACATTAGCCTGGCGTGACATATCCACACGTCATAGGTCATAGACGTAGGTCCACGTAGGTCTTCGTAGGTCCACCTATTCACCGCAGGCTGCGTTTCCCCTCTCCCCGAAGGCTTTAGCTCCTCCAAGCAGCCCGATTTGGTGCCGAAGAACAGCGAATTCGGCCGTGTCACCTTTGACCTGGACAGCCCCCGCGCCGAGGGGCCCGCCTACAGGTAAACCTCGGGTCGCGCCACTTTGTACCACGGGGGGGGTTGGACCACTGTATTGGTACAGCCCGTTATGGCGGACATTCTTGCATCAAAGGTTGGGATGGTTTAGCAAATTAATACAGGTAGAGGCTTTAAATAAAATAAATATTTGTAATCTTTTTTCACTTTTATGTAATTTTAACTGTGCAAAATAAATAAATACACATTTGATTTATGTATTCATTTTGTAAAATGAATAAATCAAATCACAACTATCCCCCCAGAATGACCTTACTAGAATGTTCAGTGGGCGGGACATAGCTCCAGCCACAGTTGCATTGGATAACAACCTGTGCTCTGTTCACAGTAGCCAATATGAAGCGGAGCTGGACGTCTACTTGGTGAGAATGCATTTATATGTCTCTGTGTGGAATAGTGTTGCATTTCCCATTGTTTCAATGGGAAATGGTTGAAATACTAGGCCAATATTATGACAACAGACCATTTCCCATTGAAACAATGGGACATGGTCTGTCAAAATAGTAGTCATTATGTCATAATTACATTATGACAACAGACCATTGGATGTTCGTGATTTGTTGTGACCTACAGAGGGCTTCAGCACCATAGAGAATGCTGTACCTGTGTGTACCTGTACCTTTAAACTTTAAAGGTACAGGTACACACAGGTACAGGATTCTTTAAAGTTTAAAGAAGTGTGTACCTGTACCTTTAAAGAGTCCTGTACCTGTGTGTACCTGTACCTTTAAATAATCCTTTACCTGTGTGTACCTGTACCTTTAAATAATCATGTACCTGTGTGTACCTGTACCTTTAAATAATCCTGTGCCTGTGTGTACCTGTACCTTTAAATAATCCTTTACCTGTGTGTACCTGTACCTTTAAATAATCATGTACCTGTGTGTACCTGTACCTTTAAATAATCCTGTACCTGTGTGTACCTGTACCTATAAATAATCCTGTACCTGTGTGTACCTGTACCTTTAAATAATCCTGTACCTGTGTGTACCCGTACCTTTTACACCAGTACCAATCATTATTCTTTCTTGTGTCCTTAGTGAGATCCGATGACCTCGCCTCTGCTGTGCCTCTCGAAGAAAAGCTCCTTTTTTTTTGTCTTTACCCACAATGCAATAGGTGCTCTTGTCTGCAGAAATTTGAAGCGACCATGTGGCCTATTGGAAGCCTTAAATCCTTAAATTCTGTTTCTGCATCTTGTTTTGTTCGGTTTTCGGCAGGGTTCTGTGATGTCACTTTTACACTTCTACAAACTGCTGGTACATCTCAGAGGCTGGATCCCTGACAATCTAAATATATTTATTAGATGAAACTGCTGCATTTTGAACTATTGATTATAAAGTCAACGTCAGCTGCGTGTGTTACTGCTGTGTCTCCTGTCTCGATGCGTTGACGTGACTGTATCTGTTGCTACACATTTCTACATCTCTC
This sequence comes from Urophycis tenuis, assembly GCA_036785325.1. Lineage (NCBI taxonomy): Eukaryota > Metazoa > Chordata > Actinopteri > Gadiformes > Phycidae > Urophycis > Urophycis tenuis. The sequence continues at coordinate 126,123 of JAXIVH010000345.1, read as the reverse complement.
TTCACTCTGTTGTTTACCACGGAGAAGCTGTCTGCTTTGTACTGTAGTTATATACCCTGACTATGTTACATCTTTCAGCACTGAATTTCCTTTTATTATGGGCTTGAGTCAAACCTCCTGAGCAAACAATGATCTTAATTAACATTCTATTCATTTGTTGTATTGAGTGTGTGTGTGTGTGTCAAAATAAATTATATTGTAATATATAAATGCATATTGATGCATCTATACATCTTTGTATGGATACAATGGCTTAACAGTGCGATTCATGTCCATTTCAATTAAGTGTGGCTGTAAAGTGTTTATTATTGTATTATAGAATAACTATTTGTTAAATAAACACATATTTTATGTAGCGATATGTATGGTGTTTTGTGTCTGTGAAAACTCCCGATCTGACGATCTCTCTATGCTGTAGCCTACTATCTTTGGTCGCAAGGGGGCACTAAGGAAAAAGGATTTAGTTCATGAATTGAAAAAAAAAAAAAAAACGATGTGTATCATGCTCGTGTGATTCAGCAGCACTCAGGTCCAAAACTAATACCAGAGAGAGAGATTTTAGATACACCGGGACACATTTAATTGAGTGTACCATTGTCAGATTACACACAGATTACGATACATTTAGTTTATTGCAATGAGATTATTCGATTTCAATCGATCGAAAGCTTTAGTAATTTCTTAAAACTTTATTACACTTGCGGATACGAACATTAAAACTGAAAGTAGGTTCAGGAGGCTAGGGTTACTGTTAAATAAGGCTTCCTCCCAGACAAACAGACCTCCTCATCCAGCCGGGCCAAAGGGTCTGTAGGCCTACCGAGAACTGGTTGAACGAGTTTGACTACCAATGAAATTATACCCGAACCCCAACGGTCGTTATCAGCACAGAGGGAAAGATAAGTAGAAAGCAGGAAAACGGCAGATATTTACCGTTCCTTTTGTCATTAACTTGTGGAATTCGTATTCAGTTTAGAAATGAAACCAACAATAATAGTACAATATCCATTCATATGATTACATGTTTGAGATTAGTCATACTACTCACAGCTACTAAATAGTATCGGATATGAGATTGGAGTTAGTCAGACTATAGGAAACTCTTGCCCGAGATGGCAAGTTTGAGCAACAGATAATTGAGTCATCGCCACCACAATAACGTGACCCTGCGGTGGGGGGGGGGGGGGGGGGGGGGGGGGACACACCTGCAGCGCCAAGCCACGCCCATACCTGCAGCGCCAACACACGCCCACACCTGCTAGAACCAGGAAACGACAGAGCGGAATTTGACGAAAAGGGCAAAGTAGCGTAAGTACCAAATCTTATATTTTTGTGTATCGTTTTGATCGTGATTTAAATCATACAACACGTTGACGGGACACAGTAATACCAGAGGACACGGTGAATCGGTCTGCTCTGTTATTGTCGAAATGTTTGATACGACTGTAAACCACTGCTCCATATATGGGCATTTCCTTTAAGCCTGTTGAACTTTATTGTCGGGTGTTTGAATGTACTCGCGTTAAAAAGTGAACAAATAAAGTCATCGTACATGCCCACCCTGATATGTTTCCAACATCGGGGGCTATGTGTGGTCCTGGGTTTGAAAACACAACAACACGATGTGAATTTTAGGCAAGGCCGTCCGCTGAAACCCTCCCCCCGCTGCTGTGAGCTGGTGTTACTGAGACTCTAAATGTGATTATCACAGTAGGGGAGGAACGGGCAAGACCTTTCACAGTGTGTGTGTGTGTGTTTATCAACTGCTGAGTATTCCTGCTGGAATTATAAAGTAAAGCCCGTTTCGTGTATGCTATAGCTATGCTGTTGCCTTAAAGCTTGGACCTGTTAATAATTAATCGGAACAGAAAGTTGTAGCCTGTACATAGATTAGGGTGTGTGTGTGTGTGTGAAGGGTTAACGTACAATACTGGGTCCTCTTCCTAAACAATGTGTAAGGGATTTTGCTAACAAGAATGGCGTTTCTGTTTTGTAAAATGCTTTTGATTTTGAATAAACCCCAACCTGTCCATCTCAGATTCTGAGATAGGACAGGTTCTGGTCAGGTAGTCATGTTTTCTTATGAGGCATGACCACGACCAAATACTATCACGATTACTAACATCAAGAATTCAAACTGTCATCCTGACTTGTGATTCGCTCCACCTGCGACGTGACACACCCATCCCACGTTAATGTGTTCAGTCTCTCAGAATGGGCTGATTCACTTTGGACTCTTCAGCCTTTTAGCACGCTGCCTCACGGTAGCCTCATGATATCCACAACAACAAATACGTATATCTTTTAAATTCAACTGGGGCATTCATCTCTGCGTGGCGGCGTGTTAAAACACTGAATTGTGTCGATGAGGCCAAATGGTGCAGCGTACGGCCGCACGCACTCACAGATGAGGGGATGGAGCCGACAGCACCAACCCATGCAGACCCCTTATCCCACCCCCCCTCCTCTTCCTCCTCCTCCTCCTCCTCCCGCGGCGTTGACCCGCCCTCGGAGCGGCGATGCGAGGGGTGGCGCGTGTCCCTCCATCTGGCCAGCGTACTTGCGGCATTACACCCGTTGCATAACGCACCCGGTGGCAGAGCACCCAGTGGGAGAGCACCCAGTGGGAGAGAGCCCCCCCCTCCCCCCCCCCCCGGGTCACCCCACGGCTCCTTTTCACGGAGTCCCCATGCCGGGGGTCCGGGGGTCTTTCTGGTCAGCGGCCAGCCCCTCGCCATCAGGCGGGTAAAGTGCGAGTCTCTATCTCTCTCTCTCTCTGGAGTCAGCGCCGCTGCCCCTGCCCCTGCTGCTGCTGCTGCTGCTGCTCTGCCACTGCTGCTGCTGCTGCTCTGCCCCTGCGTTGCTGCCCCTGCGTTGGAAGCAACCCGCTTATGTAAAGGGATTAAAGGCCTTCGAATGAGGGCGGAACCGCTGAAGTGGAAAACATCGGAGGGCTGGGGTTCTGGCCGCATATTTCCAGTGACTCAGAGTCCAGCGTCTTGCTGCCTTCCTGGCCCACCTCTGCACTCCTCCGATCAGTAGGAGTAGCTTTGTATCAAAAAGGGGGGAATTCTTGTACGGTGAAACTGTGGCTCTTTGTGTTTTTTGTTTTTCCGCCTGCAGTGGGAGGTTGACTCAGACCTCCTGCGCCGAGGTTATCAGACTTGACTCAAATCTCAGCAGTATCTGCAGCGCAAAGGCTTTTCCGTGGCACATGTTGACATAGACTTTTATGGTGCGAAATGCACTCATGTCAATGAGTATGTTTCACACACACACACACACACACACACACACACACACACACACACAGCGCATGCTGTCTCCTAACTATTTAGTTTTGTGTTGGCATGCCCGAGCTCGGCACTTCTCACATACCCGTGTGTGTGTGTGTGTGTGTGTGTGTGTGTGTGTGTGTGTGTGTGTGTGTGTGTGTGTGTGTGTGTGTGTGTGTGTGTGTGTGTGTGTGTGTGTGTGTGTGTGTGTGTGTGTGTGTGTGTGTGTGTGTGTGTGTGTGTGTGTGTGTGTGTGTTTTGCACGGAGGTGTTGGATTAAGATGTCTGTCCTGGCCCCCCTGTGTTTCCTCCTCCTCCGCTAAATGCAGGCTTAGCGTCATAAACGGACATAAACGGGAGTGGAAGCGTACTCCCGGGTCCCCTGTGAACAGACGCGATACGCGAGGCGCCGATTAAGCCCCACCCCCCCCCATTTCCCCCTCCTCCTCATCCCGTGTTGTCGTGGTTGCCTAACATTTTTTAAAAATAGTTTTTCATGTCTGGGCCGAGCCCATTGAGCTCCGGCCTTTTTTTAGTCGTGGAAATCTGCAGCCCTCGTGAGGCAGCCTCCCCCCACCCCCTCTCCTCACCCACCCCCTCACCCCACTCACCCCCACATCCCCCCCCCCCCCCCCCACCAGAGCCTTAATCCACACATCCCGGCCACTGGAGTATAAATCCCGCCGGGAGCTTGCTTGCATTGGCCCGGCGGACCCGTCGCCGTGGTTACCGCGCAGATTATGCTTATTTTTATGCTCCTTTTTATATATCGACTCACGGGACGGCGTGCCACATCCCGCGGAGACGAGGGGAGAAAATAACAAGAAGCAGACCTCTTAATCTGACCCCGGTGGGGGGGGGGGTCTGTGTGTGTGTGTGTGTGTGTGTGTGTGTGTGTGTGTGTGTGTGTGTGTGTGTGTGTGTGTGTGTGTGTGTGTGTGTGTGTGTGTGTGTGTGTGTGTCGATGTGTCGGTGTGTCGGTGTGTCGGTGTGTCGGTGTGTCGGTGTGTCGGTGTCTGTGTGTGTGTGTGTGTGGTGGGGGAGTGAATGGGGGAGACGGGACACATGCACGGGTGTTAATTGCGAGGAGGAGGACGATAAGCTTGGATGCGGGATTAAGGGAGGGGAGAGGGGAGAGGGCAGGGCAGGGGAGGGGGGGAGACGAGGGGACGGGGGGGCAGGGATGGTGCTCTGGAACGTGATCCAGCTTAGTGCCACAATTATGTACCGGTGGCCGGCCGGCCGCGCTGCGTTTTCATTAGCGTAACGTCCCTCAGCATCCCGGCGTTACGTAAGAGGGACACGCCCCCCCCCCCCCCCCGGTGGACCCGCCCACCGGCCGGGGCTGTGACATGGCCACCGCGCCTCGTCCCACTCGCTGCCCGTCACAGACCCAAAAGGACATCTGTCAGGAGCAGTAGGCAGGGGGGGGGGGTGGGTTTCAGGTCGGACCCCAGAGCATCCTGTCGTCGGCTGCTGAGCACCAGAGCCACGGGCGCGGAGGCCCCTGCTACGCTGCAGAGCTTAGCGGCGTTAGCGTTAGCGCGCGGGGGGGTTGGTGGGCGTGTTGCGGGCGTGTTGCGGGCGAGGCGCAGCGGGGGATGCGTAGCGAGAGGCGAGGGCCAGAGGAGAGCCACGCGGAGGTGCGTTAGCCCCGGTGGACACACCGCAGGGGAGGCGGACATGCGGCATGGGAGGTCGCCGTGAAGCCGGCCGCCGTGGACGCCGCCACGGGCGCCGTTGAGGAAGATGAAGTTCAAGAAGTTCATCACCATCATGCAGGCGGCCATCGGGGTGGTCCCCCTGAACAAACGAGAGCTCTTGCCCCCCGGCCGCAAGCTCTGGCGGCCCCCCGGGTAAGATGGCGACGGCGTGCGTGTTTTTCGGCGTTTCGTGTTTTTTCGGCGTTTCGTGTATTTGTGTGCGTGTTTGCATCTGTGACGCTGCGCCGGCCCAGGCTTTGAGCTGCTATACACAGCCCTACGCTGACACACACACACATCTGCACATCTGCACCCAAAAATACATGCGTTTCGGGCTTAAGTCCGTTTTGCGCAGTCCGGTGTTGGCGTTGAATGATGGAGATGTGTTGTGGAGATTACCATGAGGACGCGCGTGCCGCGCTGGCAGCAGAGACACGCAGCGAGCGGTCAAGCATTCAGGCCATGCAGGGATTTAGCTGCGACTTCATACATGCGTATGACAGGGCAAGTGACAACATGCTCGGATTTCGCTCTCTTGCAGTTTTTCCCTCGTACTCACATACATATCGGACCAGCCTGGTTGATCCTGTTTCTGACAACCCCCCCCCCCCCCCCCGTAAATTAATTTTAATCAACAGGAATTTTCAATGTATTCAGAGTTATTATCATCAGCATGTCCTCTGTCGACACACAAAGAGTCCTGCCACCACTTGCCAGACTCCAGCTGTTCCCCCAGTTGTACAAATCGGCAACAGCAGCAAAACCCTAATTTCTGACTCGCTGCCACGACGCAGAGACAAAATGTTTGGGCTAATCCGCGTGTCCCGACCTGCAGCAGGCGGTCGGGCCGGCGCTGCGGCAGAACGAGTGACGAGTGACAGATCATGGGATTACAGCAGGTACCCGCCGTGTGTTCCCACTCCCCCTGGGTGACCTCGCCGGCGTGAGCATGCTAGCTAGCTAGCTAGCTAGCTGACGACCAAATAAGCAAGCTAGCAGACGACCAAATAAGCAAGCTAGCTAGCTAGCTCTTTGCTTATTTGGTCTGCAGCACGCCTTGTGTGACGCCTCCCCCCCATGTCCACCTGTGGGTCGAGATGATTGTGTGTGATGCGGGCCGCTCTACCGAGCTAGCTCCCCCCGAAAGGAATGTGTGGTGATTGTCGGCTGTGAAGAAAAGACTCTTTCATGGCGCATGTCTGCGCTTCCCTGCTGCTCCCAGTCCGACAGGGTGTGTCTCTCTCTTTTTTTTTTTTTTTTTAATTGCGAAACCGACACCGACCTCGTGGTCAGCGTGGCGTTTTTGTTTGCTCGCCTTTAATTTGCCGCGGTCACGTCGTAAAACGTTGACTCTTTAACTCTGAAGGACCCGGCGGCTGAGCGGTGGTGCTGGGAACAGAGCGGCAGTGTCTCGGTGACCCTGAGACAGGTAGGGACAACCACAGGGCTGCCCTCGGCCAGACAACAGGCGGCCAGGGGGAAATCTGGTTCTGGGCCCGGTTCTGGGCCCGGTTATTTTGCCCTGTGAGTTCAGCAAGGGAACGCTTTGATGGAGTCGTGGGCTGGGATGAGTGGGGACACCTTTTCTGTTGGCCGTGTTCCTGCTTTGCCTATCATCACCTGATCTAAAAACCCATTGTGACTCACTCATCCTAATCGTCGGCCGCTCTGGGCTGCAGATGAAAGCAGAGCTACGGACCTGAGATCTGAAGGAGGAAGTTCCTGGCCAAGTGTCGGTTCCAGACTAAATAACGCTGCAAGGCCGATGCTGTTTTAAGCCCTACAGTTGTCTACAGTTGTCCCTAAAGCTACAGCTTGGAGGCCATCAACGACATTGTCTTTATCTTTATCTTTATCTTTATCTTTATTCAGATCCACATTAGCTTCCAAAGCTGTGGTCGCTAATCTTCCTGGGGTCCACATAAAACATGGAAACAATGCACAGACATATAAACATACATACATATAAAAAGCCTATCAATATCACAAAAATTTAAACCACTGTATATACAACACTTAAATACATTGTACAAACATCAATAACCTCAAAATATAATAAAAAAACAATAAAAAAAACAAAGTCTATTGCAGGAGAAAGTGAGTTTTAAAACTAACAATATGCAATACATTATTATTTTACAAGTTTACAGTACATCAAGCATAGAGAGTCATTCCTGTTTTGTTGATTCCCTCAGCATCTTTTTTGTGTGATTTTTTTAAGTCTATATTTACCCTTGATGCTTCTTATGCTAATGACATTCAGTGGTTTCTAAATATACTCATCTGTATGTTGAGATGTAGACACGAATCAGTCTGGAGATGCTGGGGACCGCCACGGTTCAGTTATAACGTACCACCTCTGGGGGTACCGACGACGCCCGGGTTCACGGTGCAGGGCTGAGAGAAAGACCGGGGGCGTGACCTTTGAACCTGTCTGCTCCTCCTCCTCCCCCAGGGATCAGCCCGGCCCGGAGCAGTGCAGATCAGACCTCCTGACGTCCAGTCGCTCCTGGGACAAGTTCAGCTGGACCCGAGAAGCCCACTTCCTGTACCTCCGACGGCTCTCCTCACGCAGCTACTCCGCCATCACCATGGTAAGGCCGCCGGTCCGAGTCCCGCTCCCCGCCCCTGCCTCTGAGCCCGACACCGCTGGTACCTCTACCGTGGGCTGGGTCATGTGATGGGCAAAACTTTATTGATAAAAACAAATGTAATAAACAAAACTAAGATGCCAAGCACTCTCTTATGTCCTCCCCGACACCAGGCTGTTATTTTCCATTGTTGAGAGTACTCTGTTTCCCTGTGAATTATTACATTGTAATCAATAATAACCAATGCCACACCGTCACAAAGTTAGCAGGGCCCAAAGGGACAATCGATGCATTCCTTAAAGGATCAACGCTCATCATGATCAATGCATTTTCTGTCTGATCACGTGGGACTCGAACCTGCGCACGATGATCGATCTGAGGTGACCACCACCGCAGTCCTCACACCCGCCAGGGTTAGCAGGTTAGCTGGTTAGCTAGTCAGAGCCAGGCCGCTGCTTGGGCTGTGGTCTCTGTTTGTTTTCTCTAACCACATGTGTGCGCAGCGCGCCTGACTGGGTGTGTTCAGCCAAGCTTGATACTTCTCAGATGACGTTTGATAAAACCCAGCATGGCCCGGAGGACCTGCTCCTGTCATTCAGCCGGGCCTGACACATTCCTGTACACGTTCGGTTCCCCTTTGTGGCTCTAATTGCTTCCCACTGACCGGCAGAGTTGCCCTTTCTCACGTCAGCTACGATTAAGCAGAAATATGTCTCTGGAAGCCGCATTGTTCCCCAAGTTGGTCGGGCTATTTAGGGTAGTGGGGCTACTTTGCATAAGAATGGACACAATGGGCGATTCCACACTGTGCACTTGTTCTGGGGTGATGTTGACTTTAGGTATTGTTCAGCTTTTAAATGGCTTTCAAATTAGTTTATTCAGTTTTCGATTCTGATGATTAAAAAAAAAAAAAAATCTAGGTTATGTTTGTATTTTTATATATATATATATCCAATTTCCCTTCGGGGATTAAAAAAAATGTATTTAATCAAATCAAATGTATTATTATTATTATTATTATTATTATTATTATTATTATCATAACGTTATTGTTTATTTCAAAGTAATAATTGACCAATAGTTTTAACTTTAAGCGAACAACGCGTAAACTTTGCGGGCGTTCTAAAACCCATCTTCGCTCTCAGAGTTCTCCAGTCTGCGTGTGGATGAGCGCCGTGGTGGGGAACGCACACGCACGCACCCGCCTAGACACACAAACCCACGCACGCACACAATAGGTCATTGTGCGCTCGCTTCTACGGCGAGTCTGTTTTTTCCGGACCTTTGAGTTCAAACCGCTTCTCCTCCACCTCCTCCTACTCCTCCTCCTCCGTCTGGGGGGCTCCCAGGAGGCGCCCTTAAAAAAATCAATGCGATTTTGGAAGAATCCATCTACGCGACACCGCAGACCTTTGCGCAACGCAAACTGTATGTTCTCCTAGATGAGGAGTGCGGCGGGAGGTTTTTCGGTTTAGCAAAAAATACATTTTCATCCTAGTGTATTTATTTTCTTGACCGTGTCTTTTAGCCGTGTGCGGACTTATGATGGACAAAACATGACCCCCGTTGAGTTGGTACGGTCTAAACCTTCGGGGCACGGCGCTGAATGTTTTAGTTGTAGATATTCTAAGCTTTTTGAGTAGTACCCCCATCAAATATTGAGCCATGTAGGCTTGTACACAACCACGCTGCTGAGATCTTCCACGGAGGGGTTACATCGGATTACCGCATTTGTACTTTTTATTAATCATCTCCGGAGGTCCCGGTCCAAAGTCCACGATGCCCGTGAAGAGAGAGGGGCTGCTCTCTCTGAGCAGATATACAACACAATATTTTAATGTGAGTACAGCCACAGGGCAAAGGAGGACGCGGGTCAAAAAACCCACCTTGGTTATTTATAAAAAGGCTTAGTGCTCATTTGACGCAAGGCGTTGGAAACTGTGATGAAGAACGCTGCGTGACGAGTTGCGTGCCTGTTGCATCCCAACTCCAGCACCTGCTGCTGCTTAACATGCGCACGTTGGTGCGTTTTGACATTTTAACAACACGCGTGGTGTGTGTTCTCAGCGGTAAAGCACATTTATTGGGTTTAAAACGGGGGGAATCGGAGTTGACGGTGCCGCGTCTTCTTTGGCACCGTAGCGGCGCAAATGGGTTATGTTGGCCTTACAAAGTGAGACTTTCCTCCGCGGCGTTGTGCTGCCCTGTGTACACACTATGAGCTGGTGTTTGGTGTGTCTGGTGTTCTCCCTGCTGTTTGCGATCGCCGCGGCTGAATTCTTTATTTTATTGTTTTTTTGCCGTGTAACTCCTGTTGTGTGTTCCTCACGCTGTGTTGCGCCGTGTTGGCCAGTAGAGGGCAGGTCAGGACAGTGTGTTGGGGATGCACGGCGGTCAGTGCGCATAACTTTTCAACAGTCTCACCGTGGAGATGTCCTTTTTATTTATGTAGGGATGATTAAAGCGAACCCTTTCTTTTTTGTCTCCCATCTCCACCGCACCACTGTTCCCATGGCCCCATGGATTGTAGAGTACAGTGTGGTAACTTGCTTCCTGTCAAGTGTCTGACGTAAACAAAGCGGCACTATTTCAGTGTTGTTTGTCGTTGGTTGAGATGTTTGTGTTGTAAAAAAAAAACGCCCGTGTGTCTAAACCACATTCTGTGAAGATGACTTCAACTTTCATCGGTGGAACTCCCCTGTGTCTTGTTACATAAGCAGAAACATCTCACTGTACATGTAAACCCAGTTGGCCATTAGTGAGCACTGTAGTATATTCTGTCCCCGCTTTGTGGAGTTGATAATGGCATTGCATACCTTATTCTGGTGAGTATTAATAGCTCTCTTTGGCTGTTGACGTCCACAGGAAATGGAGTCTCTATTGCTGTCCCATTCCTGTCCAGAGGAAGCTACTCATACTGGGCTCTGTTTTATTATGATACCAATGTTACGTGCCTGGTTCTGATTTGGACCATTTATAGCTCATCAGCCTGAATTGTTAGCATTTCTATCGCCATTGTCTGCAAATATGAACTTTAATCTTGTAGACATAATGGCCTAGAAATCTCGTTGGTCAAGTTATCCTGCTTATGCTGCTTATGGTACAGCTTGATGGTACAGCTTAATGGTACAGCTTGATGGTACTGCTTGATGGTACAGCTTGATGGTACAGCTTGATGACCAGCTAGATGGTACAGCTTAATGGTACAGCTTGATGGTATAGCTTCATGGTACAGCTTGATGGTACAACTTGATGGTACAGCTTCATGGTACAGCTTCATGGTACAGCTTCATGGTACAACTTGATGGTACAGCTTGATGGTACAGCTTATTGTACTGCTTGATGGTACAGCTTGATGGTACAGCTTCATGGTACAGCTTGATGGTACAGCTAGATGGTACAGCTAGATGGTACAGCTTATTGTACTGCTTGATGGTACAGCTTCATGGTACAGCTTCATGGTACAACTTGATGGTACAGCTTGATGGTACAGCTTATTGTACTGCTTGATGGTACAGCTTATTGTACAGCTTCATGGTACAGCTTGAACTGAACCGGCACATCTTGCTGTACAAGCCCCTTCCAGAACCAGGTGACGGGCAGGACTGTTTATTTGAATGGAGCCTACAAGTCTGTGTTTGTGTGTGTGTGTGTGTGTGTGTGTGTGTGTGTGTGTGTGTGTGTGTGTGTGTGTGTGTGTGTGTGTGTGTGTGTGTGTGACTCTGTCGTTGGACGTGTTCTCTGTGTGAACCAGAACCCGAGCAGGCCTGTATATATAGCCCTGTATTTATAATGCACAGCTGTCTGGGAGCCGAGTGCAGGGCAACGCGTTTTCAAACCACGTAAGCAAGTAACGTCTTGCCAGTGAAATGAGAGCTTAATATATATTGGCTCACGAGGGGCAGGTTCTGTTGAGACGAGAAGTGACTCATTCCTTCTCCGTTAGGAACCCGGTAGGTTTTTTATACGTGGGAAAGACTCTCAATTCCCAGCTCTCTCTCTCTCTCTGGTCGCACAAGAAACTCTGCTGCTCTCGCTTGACATTTCTTTGCCAGCGGAGCGCAGCGTGCTGCTGCGCTTGAGACTTTGAGACATTAAAATGTGACGCGCTCGGCTTTCCTTTGAACAAGAGAGAGATGCTGTGACTCAAAAGGCGCTCGATCCACAGAGGACTAGACTCAGTGGGTCTTAGGCCCAATCTCAATTCTCTATTTTACCCCTTCCCCTTCCCCTACGTCTTGGCCCTTGAAACAGAGTGCCTTTACCCCTTGGTTTCAAGTAAGCTCCCGATGTTACTTGGTTTTAAGGGGTATCTACCCCTTGCCCTTATCCCTACCCCTCGATCGAAATGAGAATTGAGATAGCCCTTTGTCTCACGTGCACGCTCAAAACTAAGGGGAAGGAGGAATGGGAAGGGGTAAAATAGAGAATTGAGATTGGGCCTTAGTCCTCTGTGGGACTAGACTAGCAGTGAGAGTCCTCTTCATGATGAAGGACAGGGAAGGCCTCCCCACAGAGGAGAGACTCGCTCGGGGCTCACCGTGGAGCAAAGTTCTGGCCAGCCAGCCAGCCAGCCAGCCAGCAGACTGGTGGGCAGCACCGCCGGGTCCAACGGGCCCCATCTCATCCTGTTTAACAGCGACACGTCGTTGATGTCGTCGTGCCAGCGCCCGGGGGGGGCTGGCGGCGGCTCGGCCCGCTCCAGTCGGCCGGCGGCCGCCATGCCAGCTCTGTCTCCCCACTGGCGAGGCCAAAGGTCCGTGACGCGGCGTTGCGATCTGCCGCCAGATCGACTTGATGCCCCCCCGGCGCCGGTGCCAGGGATCTGTCCCGGTGCCCGGGCTTCACGCCCTGGCCGCCGCGCCAAAGGAACGCCACTCTTCCAACGTGATGATGAGGAGGAGGGTGGTGATGATGATCTAATGATCTGGAGCGAGAAATGGCAGAGTGTTCCGGAGGCAGGTTGCACCTGTAGGTCTGTTTGGCCGCTTGAAGGTCGCGAGTGGCGTTGTTGAATGCCTTGCGTAACTCGGTGAAAGCGGGTCGTTTGTCACGCAGGACGGCGAGTAGATTAACATGCACCGCGGCACCCGTTTCCCCTCCCTCCCCACCCCACCCCCCCACCCCATGCACCATCACCACCACCACCACCCACAACTTCTTTTGTATATATTATCCCCACGGTGTCAGTGCTCGGGCACCAGACCAAGGCTGTGCGTGCGTGCGTGCGTGCGTGTGGCCGGCCGACTGCGTGTGCGTGTCCGCGTCTGTGTGTCCGTGTGTGTGCGTGCCCGCTGGCGTGTGCTCCAGTGTTGACACGGAGAGCAGACTGTGGGATTTGCGCTGTAAGTAGGCCAGCGGTATCTTACGTCAACGGCAGCGCGCGGCCGGGCGGGCGGGCAGGCAACGAGGCAGGCGGGCGGGAGGACAGATGCCGGGCGAGCGTTGAGCGGTCGGCCGGTCGCTGCCCGCCAGTATGGAGGCGCGCCGGTGACCGCGGCACCACATCTGGCCAGCGCCACAGCAGCACCGCTCGCCCTCCGATCACCCCGAGAGAGAGAGAGAGAGAGAGAGGCCGGAGCCACCACCATCACCATGAAGACGGTACTGGGGCTGCACAAGAAGTGGGCCCACGCTGTGAAGACCATCCGCATTCTCCAGGGGATTGTGAGTGTGTGTTTCCCCCCCCCCACCCCCGGGTCGTCTTTGGGGGGGTCGCGGTCCGACACGGGGTCAGGTAGAGTCGGGGGTCAGGCAGAGTCGAGGGGGTGGAGGTCTTTTGGGCTCGCGGCCGTGTTTGTGTTTGTTCCTCGCGCGACGGTCTCTGATGGCGTTCAGCGCCACGCCGGCGTGACAGCGGCGTTGCACGGCGACGGTGTGTATGGAATGGAATGGAATGGAATCATGGAGCTCAGGTGTATTCTACCCCGTGGGCTCCCGCCGGTCGAACCCTTTGCCAGGGAGGAGACGGCCGGCCGCGGTGATGTGACAGTCAGTGCAGAGTGGATTAGCATGCTGTCATCGAGGAGGGGGGTTTCCTCCTGCGTGTGCAGAGCTGTCGGGTTGCCCCGCCACGGCAGCCCGGCCACGGCAGCCCGGCCACCTGCGCGTGCCTCTGTGCGCGGGGGGCGCTCGTCTTAACTCTGCCTTTTCCTCGAACTCGCTTTGATTCATCCGAACGCACTCGTGCGGAGGGGTTCAGAATCCCGGCGATCACACCTTCAGCTGGGGCCGTGTGGTGATGATGGTGTGCAGCGGCCTGGCGGTTGCGTAAGGGTTTCCATTATTTAGCTGCTCGGTGAAATCTGAGCGGCCGCCTCTGTAATCATGCCTGGTCTGTCTCTCACTCTCTCTGTCTCTCTCTGTCTCTCTCTCTCTCTCCTCCCCCAGAACCCAGCCATGGAGGAGACTGTATGGGAGATGTACACAGTGACCCTGCAGAGGGTGAGTCCACTTACTGTCATTCTTATTATGGTTACCGTCGTTATTGTTGTTATGATTATTATTATTATTATCATCATCATTATTGGTGCCGCCACGTGCGTTTCCATGGCACCCGCATCCAGAGTTCAGGCAGAAAGAGGATACTTTCATCCTCCCGAGCGAGTCCATCTGAATTATTCAATGGGCCCAAACGGGTGCCAGGGCTGACAAAGTAGCCGTGGCCCAGCGTCCGGTCAGGTGCTCCACCGCACGGCGGGGAACCGCGTCCGCCTGGGAGACACGTGTGTGTGTGTGTCTGTGTGTGCACGCGTGTGTGTGCGCGTGTGTGTGTGTGTGTGTGTGTGTGTGTGTGTGTGTGTGTGTGTACTGTGTGTGTGTGTGGAGGCGTGTGTGTGTGCGTGGGGGCGTGTGTGTGTGTGTGTCTGTGTCTGTGTGTGGTTACTGTAGCATGTCTCCCGTCTCCCCACTGAGCCCGTCGCTTAGCGCGGTGGGTACAGGGTGGTCCGCTAACGTTGGCCTCTGACCACAGCATTCTGCACACGTATGCATACATGCACGCACACACACACACATACATGCGCGCACACACACACACACACATCGTCCATCCCCCCCCTGCCACAGCCAGCTGTCACGGTGCTTTTATACTCTCTCGGGCTCTGTCTCTCGCTCTCTCTCTCTTGCTCTTGTCTCGTTTCATCTCTCTCTCTTTTCATCTCTCTCTTTCATCTCTGTGTCGGTCAGATGTTGCTGTCCTCTGCGTGTGTGTGTTTTTTTTTTCCTTTGCATTTCAATTTGTTTGTTTCTACCCTCCTTGTTTGGTCAGAAACAAGGATGCATACGCACAGACACACACACGCACACACACCTCAGTTCTATCCTTTATTTTGAGTCACTCTGTTTTGAATGTGATGGTTGTGTTCGTGAACCCTGGGTAAACACAGGTCCGTCACCTAGCAGCAAATCAAAGCCCGTTTGAGGCTTAGCCGCTGCTGAGTGGATTCTCCCGCAGTCTTATTATTAATCTCCATAAGCACCGTTGTAGAGGACGATACGCGGTGAGACACTGAGGCCCTGGGGAGAGCGTGACCTTGGCCTGTAGTGGAGGGCTCCTTAGCCCCGTCGCTAAAAGAGCTAACAGAGTTAACAGAGCTAACAATGCTAACAACGCTAACAGCGCTAACAGCCACGTCGCCATGGAAACGTGCAGCGGGCCAAAAATGTGACGTAGAGGGTGTGGGGGAGAGTGGCTTCTCAGAAGTGCCCAGTCACAGAAGTCGCGTGCATTTGCATTTTCGTTTTTTTTCGCGAGGCTCGTGGGCCGTGCGCTGAGCTGTTGTGGCGGCGGCGGCGGCGGCCGGCTTAGTGGACCGGTGCCCGGGGAATGTCAGGTGGTTCGCAGGGGGTCAGGACCACCTGGAGGGACCCCCTCCCCCAGTGATGACGATGCTCTGGTGAGCCGGGGAAGAGGAAACTCAGGTGCTAGGGCATGGAGCGCTGATGCCCTGCCAAAAACTAAATAATGAATGGCTGGAGGGTTATTTTAGTCTTCTCAGAGTGTGTTATGCGATACGACACGTTTGATGTGATTAGTGTATGCGAAGAGGGCAGGAGGTGTCTGTCCGGGGATATTAAGCCTCATGAGGCTCGACGAGTCAAACCCAAATGTACAAACGTCCGTGCATCAGAGTCCATGTGACCCCGTGTGTCTGTTTGGGGGGGGGGGGTCAGGGAGGTGCTTGGCGAGTTTGGCCACGCTGCATCACCGTAGCAACAAGCCGACGCTGAGCCGGGGAATAACGCGAGGATTATCCCGGAGATGGGATTTACAGAGGTTGTGTCGTTGGAAGACCCGCTGCCCGCGGGGGGAAACGGCGCTGGCTGAATTCAATAATTCAAACACAATAACTTAAAGCTCGCTCATCCGGCTCAAAGGGCCGATCCCGGCGCCTCCTGCTGTGTCCAGGCGACCCGTACGGCCCTGGGGCGGGTGTGAGAGGAACCCTGGAGAACAGGGTTCTGTTTGGAGGTGTTAGTCCAGGCTGCTCTCCAGGGAACCTACACTCCTCCACCGCTGGTTCCTGGAAGGGCTGTTCTGTGTCGGCCTGCGATGACACAATGATGACGAGTCACAGAGCGGACGTGGGACCTCGTATTTGTTTTCACGCGTTCACATGAGAGTCTGTTCGGGGGAAATGAGTCATTTATTGTAAAGCTGGCGCTGCCATCTGACAAACGCTAAAGGCTGAGCTATGGTTCCGCGTAGTGATTTACGTAGTGATCACGCAATGGCCACACAGTTGCTCGGACGCAGCCATGAGCCCGTGATGGTTCTGCGTGGGGTTTTACGTGTCGAAATGCAATTCAATGCCACAACGGTAGAGGGACCAGAATGACCATTCTGGTCATTACATACGGATTACTAGCGAGTAAAAAAAACAGTTTACAGAAATGAAGGCAAAAGTTATATGTATATATTGTTGCCAATCAGTCGAAGCATTAATCACACCATAGCGGTGTTTACGAGTGGAAACCGGAAAAGCGATCTCCAGCGAATGTAGTTCACGGACCAATCACAGCCAAAGCCGCTGCTGCGTTGGGGTTGCGTCGCCTCGACGCACGTCTACGATTTTTGGGAGGTGCACGTCAGGCCCTTGCGATGGACGCAAGGGGGGTCCGCAAGGACGTAAAGGGTCCGTAAGCCCCCCAGCGTTGCTTCAACGTGGAAGTATAAATGAAGCATAACTCAGCCTTAACGTGTCAGCTGGTTCAGGGTCTACCTCCAGTCTCTCCTGTTCACGTTCAGCGCGTTCGACGCTCTCTCTCTGCGGCGCCGGCTGGAGTCGAGAGTCGTCTTTATTTACACTATAGTGGCGCCCACCACCACCACCTCCACGGCCGGCCGCGCAACCTGTCCTTTTGTTTGTCTCTCCCCTCCTTGTTTGGTCAGAGACAAGGATGCATGTACACACGCACGCACGCATGCACACACACGCACACAGACAAGACACGCACACACAGACACGCACATGCACATGCACACACACACACACCCTGCCCCCCCCCCCGAAGGGCTCGGTAGTAGGGGAAGCATGCTCCTGCCTCTCTTTGGTCTGTTGCTGTCTCTCTGTCTGTCTCTCTGTGTCGCTGTCCCTCTCTCTTTCTCTCTCTCTGTCTCTTTCTCTCTGTCTCTCGCCCCCCCCCCCCCCCCGTGACCATCTGGCAGACAGAGAGGTGCTGATTGCATTTATTTAGGCCCATATATTTTTGGGTGCAGATGGAATAGGGAGGTGTGTGTGTGTGTGTGTGCGTGTGCGCGTGTGTATATGTTGTATGTGGGTGTGTGTGCGTATGTGCATGTGTATATGTTGTATGTGGGTGTGTGTGTGTGCGCGCACAGCAGGTCAACACATTCCCGACACAGCGAGGGTGCGGGCGTTTCCCGGTCGGAAACATCCCTGAAATATAACGGGAATCTCTGGAATCCTTGAGCTAGCGTTACTGATAAGATAACAGACTGACAACAGGAAAAGGGCTGTTATAAGACAAGCACGCACGCACATGCACACACACGTATGCCCACGTACAAGCACATGCACATGCTCACACGCACACGTGCACACACACACACACGCCCACACAGCCCCTTAACTCTGGGTGTCGTCCTCACACGGGCCTGCTCCGCTGCACCCATGGGTGCAACGGCAGGACAGTGTCTAAGCACACATACACACACACGCGCAATCATGTTCTCCTTAATGGCGGGCGGTTCCCAACGCGCTTGCGGTCTCACACACACACACACACACACACACAACGTCACATGACACCGCACGGCGGCGGGGCCTTGATGACCTCATCGTGTTGACTCCTCCCCCTCCGCAGGACTCAAAGATGGGCTTCGGCATCGCGGTGTCGGGGGGGCGGGACAACCCCAACGAGGACAGCGGCGAGACCTCCATCGTGGTGTCGGACGTCCTGAAGGGCGGGCCCGGAGACGGCCTCCTGTTGTGAGTACAGGGTCGGGTTCTCTGCGGGGTCGGGTTCTCCACCGGGTTAGGTTCTCCGCGGGGTCGGGTTCTCTGCGGGGTCGTGTTCTCTGCGGGGTGGGGTTCTCCACTGAGGTCAGGTTCTCCGTGGGTTCCTCTCTCCGCGCCAACGATTGACGGGCGATTGATGGGGTCTCCCCGAACCAATCACAGAAGAGAGCCCCCGATTGGTTCATAATAAGCCGGGGGTGGTCTGGAATCTAATTTGTCGCTGATGGGGCGCAGTGGACCCAGAGACAGACGGTGCTGTTCCCTCTCTGTTAGCTGAGGTATGGCCGTACCCCCTTCTAACAGATGGCGTCTCAAACAACAGCTCTAAGAACCTCCAGCACCCACCCTGCACTTTTACCCAGAAAACACAAGATGAGGAAACGTGCAGCGCCAGCAGGCTCCTTATCTGCGTCTGTTGTTGTCGTCAACACCGGCCGCCTTACGAGAAACGCATTCACCGCGTGGACGCCGTGCTCTGACCAGGAGTGTGTGTGTGTCTCTCTCTCCCCAGTGAGAAGGACCGAGTGATCCAGGTGAACGCCATCCCCATGGACGGGGTGGTGCATGCCTTCGCCGTGCAGACCCTCAGGAAGTGCGGAAAAGTGGCTAAGATTGTGAGTATGACCGCCCTCTGGGTTCTCTCTCACCAGCACACGCTGCGAGTTCAGTCATGTCGGGGGGGGGGGGGGGTGTCAGGATGAGTTGTGATGACTCGGGGGGGAGGGCTTGAGCATTTCTGGTGAAGCTGTTCAGCGCTGTTTGTTCGTTTTGAAGGCTGCATTAATTTAAAAACGTGAAAGTGCTTTTATGTTATGTTCGGTTCTGGCTGAAGATCATAAATGATGTCAGCTGATTTGGTATTACAGTTAACAACTAGTTACTAATGATGTCAGCTGATTGCTATTACAGTTAAGTGACAAGTTACTGTACTAATGTCAGCTGATTGGTATTAGTTAACTGACTAGTTAGTTAACTGTAATACCAAAGTGCAGCTGGTCTGTGATGTGGTGCTGGTCGGTGATGTTCTACATCAGACCCTCGTGCTTCGCGGTGCAGCTTGGGTTCTGTTGAGGTATCAGTATCTCCCCCCCCCCCCCCCCCAGACGGTGAAGAGGCCTCGCAGCGTCCCGATGGCCTCGGTGAACCGGCCGCCCTCCCCGGACGACCGCGTCTTCCACAACGACTACAACGACGACTACGGCTACGACCAGGACCGCCGCAGCGCCTACAGCGGGGGTCCGCGCGACCACAGCCCGGACCGCGACCGCGGCTACCCGGACTCCGGCTACCAGACCCGGGAGCGCGACTACGAGGAGCGGGGCGGCCGCGGCGCCGAGCGCGACCACAGCCCCGACCGCAGCTACCGGAGGGACGGCAGCCGGGGCCGCGTGCTGGACCACGAGCGCAGCCCGGACCGCCGGTACCGCAGCGAGCACACGCTGGACCGCGAGTACAGCCCCGACCGGCGCTACCGCAGCGAGCGCACGCTGGACCGGGACCACAGCCCCGAGCGGCGCTACCGCAGCGAGCGGGCCCTGGACCGGGACCACAGCCCCGAGCGGCGCCACCCCGCGGACAGCCCCGTCCGCGGGTCGGCGTCGCGGGACCACAGCTACGACCGGAACCGCGCCCGGGCCCCCAGCGACCGCAGCGACCGGGAACACCACCGCGAGGAGCCCCTGCGGCGCGGCGCCAGCCGGGACCGTCTGGACCGCTCGCCCTCGCCCCCGGCCATGCCCATCCCCCTGCCCCGGCCCACCTTCAGGGACCTGGAGCCCCTGGAGAAGCCCGTCAGCGTGCTGCTGCTCAAGAACCGCCCCAATGAAGGTCAGCGTGCGCGCACGCGCACACACACACACACACACACACACACCAGAACGCGAACACACACACTGGAATGCGCACACACACACACACATACCAGAATGCATGCATGCACACACACACCAGAATGCATGCACACACACACACACACTCTCACACACCAGAACGCAGACACGCACACACATACACACACACCAGAACGCATGCACATACACACACACCAGAACGCATGCACACACACACACACACACACACACACACCTTCGTCAAAACAGCCCTGAGAAACACTGACACGCTTATAAAATAATAATGAGATATAAAATGAGATTAATTAGTAATATGGG